>JAUKWE010053922.1:0-15823 GCA_032356425.1 Cumathamnion decipiens | reverse complement strand
CTCGAGCAGCGCCGCGAGCGGCGGTTGCAGCGCGTCGTCGCCCAGGAGCCACGCGAGCGCGGGCCCCGGGACCTCGAGCGTGGCGGCCAGGCCGTCCCCGGAGGCGACGATCGCGCGGCCGCGGCGCACCGCGGCGCCCGGGGCGATCGCGCGGATCAGCGGGGCGGGCTCGGCCTCGAGGATGTCGGCGCAGGTCTCGAGGGTGAGCGCCGGACCGTGGCGCGGCGCGAGCGCGTGGCACAGCTCGCGGGTATCGAGATCGAGCGCGTAGGCGACCGCGACCAGCAGCACGCCGCTCGCGACCGGCTCGATGCCGAGGCGCTCGGTCATGATCGCGAGCCGGGTCGGCTGCCCGCCGTCCGCGGCGGCCGCGGCGGCCGTGATCGCGTGCGCGAGGTCACCGGCGGCCTTGCGGTGCGTGCCCTGCGGGCGCAGCGTGCCCCCGGCGATCCGGCCGAGCGCGGCTTCGTCGCGCAGGTAGATCTGCGATGCGACCCGAGGATCCGCGAAGCCGGCCCCGGCGTTGAGCCGCCGCAGCAGCGCGGCCTCGGCGTGCAGCCGCACGGTGGCGATCGCGGCGGCGAGGGGGCTAGCCAAACGGCCTCCGCCACCAGGGCAGCTTCGCCTTGGTCGCGATCTCCTCGGCGTCGCCGAGCGAGCTCGCCGGGGTCGCCTCGGGCGCGAGCTCGGGGCCGTCGAGCGTGCTGGCGGGCGCGGGCGCGGGCGGGAGCTCGGGACCGACGAGCGTGGTGGGTGGCCTGGCCGGCTCGGCGAGCTCGGGACCGACGAGCGTGGTGGGGGGGCTGGCCGGCTCGGCGAGCTCGGGGCCGACGAGCGTGGTGGGTGGCCTGGCCGGCTCGGCGAGCTCGGGGCCGACGAGCGTGGTGGCTGGCCGCGGCGCATCCGGATCGCTCGGCGTGGGCTTGGGTTTGGAGCCGGGCGGCCCGGCGGCGCCCTGTTCGAGCGCGGCCTTCTGGTGGCCTTCGAGCAGCTCGTCCTGCGAGTCTTCGAGCTCGGTCAGCGCATGGCGCAGCTCGCCGACGCGCTCGGCGAGGTCCGCGAACTGGGCGTGCAGCTCGCGCGCGGTCTTGTCGTCGGCGCGGGTCAGGTTCGGCTGCAGCACCGCGAGCGCCTGCTCGAGCATGTCGCGCCGGTCGGTGGCGTACACGAACTGCCCGAGGTCACGGCTCTTGCCGGAGGCCGCGACCTGCAGGGCGTCGAGCGCGCGGGTCTCGCGCTGCGGCAGCCGGAGGTGACTGACCACGAGCGCCTGGCGATCGAGGATCATCCGGATCGCGCCGAGGAGCTGGCCGCGCTGCGGCAGGGCGGCGTCGTGGATCGCCTCGACCAGGGGCGCGGGCAGCGTGTCCTCGCCGTGCTCCAGCACATCCGCGCGCTGCTGGGATTCGGCATGCGCCGCTTCCCGACCGTCGACGAGCTTGTCCTCGAGTTGCACCTGGTCCTCCAGTCCTGTACCGGTCGCCGCTGGGTCGCCGCTGGTCTCCTCCGGATCCCCGCGGGCGAAGCTCAGTCCTCGATCTTCTCCCACCACTGGCACCACCAGCTGGCGCCGACGAGGATCCGCAGCTTGGGGTGCCAGCAGTACGCGAGGTTCTCGTCGGGATTGAGGTAGTACAAGCAGTTGTCGCACCGCTCGTCGCCGTACGGCTTGCCCTTCAGGACGGCATCCTCGGCGAGGTGCTTGAGCTCCAGCGCGAGCTTCTCGTCGATCGCTTTTGGCTCGGGTTTTGGCAACGCGTCATCGGCCATCGAGCCGAGAGTCTACCAAACTTGCCTACTTGCGACGCAGCCGGTGCGCGAACCAGGCGACGGTTTCGGTCATTCCGTCCTCGACCATGTGGGAGGGGACGTACCCGAGGGCGGCGCTGATCTTGTCGATCGCGGCCTGCGAGTGGGCGACATCGCCCGGCCGGGGGCCCTCGAACACCGGCTCGGCGCTCGCGACCTCGGGGAAGGCCTTCGCCAGGTTATCGCGGATCATCACGAACAGCTGCTTCAGGTCGGTGCGTCCGTTGCAGCCGCAATTATAAACCGTGCCGGTCACCGCCGGATCCGGCGCGGTCGCGGCGAGCAGGTTCGCCTGGACGATGTTGTCGACGTAGCAGAAGTCCCGGCTGCTCGAGCCGTCGCCGAAGATCAAGCACGGCTTGCCTTCGACCATGTACGAGATCCAGCGCGGGATCACGGCCGCGTACGGCCCGTCGGGATCCTGCCGGCGGCCGAACACGTTGAAGTAGCGCAGGCCGATCGACTGCTGGCCGTAGACGTCGTGAAACACCTGGGCGTAGATCTCGTCGGTGCGCTTGGTCGCGGCGTACGGCGACAGCGGCTTGCCGATCCGATCCTCGTGCTTGGGCAAGCCCGGGTGATCGCCGTAGACCGACGACGACGACGCGTAGACCAGCCGGCCGACGCCGGCTTCCTTCGCCGCCCACAGGACGTTCAGGAACGCGTCGACGTTGTGCGCGTGCGAGGCGAGCGGATCGTTGATCGAGCGCGGCACCGAGCCGAGCGCGGCTTCATGCAGGACGATGTCGACGTCCTTGCAGGCCTCCCGCGCGACCGCCGGATCGCGGAGGTCGCCCTCGATGAAGCGAAACTGCAGCCGCTCGTCGGGGTTGATCGCGAGGACGTCCTCGATGTTGCGCTTGTGGCCGGTCAGGAAGTTGTCGACGCCGACGACGCTCTGGCCGAGGTCGAGCAAGCGCTCGAGGAGCGCCGAACCGATGAACCCCGCGACCCCGGTCACCAGCCAGCGGCGTGGCGAGTTGACCAGCTCTTCGCAGACGTCGTCGTAGCGGATGCGCTTCATAGACTCCAGAGCCGGATCCCGCGCGGTGGCTTGGTGGCCCGGGGCAGCGAGCTCTTGACGTCGATCACGACGCCGTTGTCGCGGACGCGCTCGAAGATCGCGCCGACGTTCGCGATGTACTCCCGGTGCGCGACCGCGAGGATGATCGCGTCGAGGTTGACCAGCCGGTCGAGCGGGACCAGCTCGATCTTGTACTCCTCGTGCGCCTCGTGGGGATCGCCGAGCGGATCGTGGACCATCGCCTCGATGCCGAACGTCGCGAGCTCGGTGACGATGTCGGGGATCTTCGAGTTGCGCAGGTCGGGGACGTTCTCCTTGAACGTCAGGCCCAGGATGCCGACCTTCGCCTTCTTCAGCGGGACGTCGGTGTGCGTGAGCATCTTGACGCACTTCTGCGCCAGGAACGGGCCGACGTTGTTGTTGATGCGGCGGCCGGCGAGGATGACCTCGGGCAGGTAGCCGAGCTCCTGCGCCTTGGAGGTCAGGTAGTACGGGTCGACGCCGATGCAATGGCCGCCGACGAGGCCCGGCGTGAACTTGAGGAAGTTCCACTTGGTGCCGGCGGCCTCGAGCACATCGGCGGTGCGGATCCCCATGCGGTCGAAGATCAGCGCGAGCTCGTTCATGAGCGCGATGTTCAGGTCGCGCTGGGTGTTCTCGATCACCTTGGCGGCCTCGGCGACCTTGATCGACGGCGCCTTGTGGACCCCGGCGGTGACGACCGAGCCGTAGACGGCCGCGACGCGATCGAGGGTCTCGGCGTTCTGCCCCGAGACGACCTTCACGATCTTGTCGAACGTGTGCTCCTTGTCGCCGGGGTTGATCCGCTCGGGCGAGTACCCCAGGAAGTAGTCGACTCCGTTGCGGAGGCCGCTCTTCTCGTCGAGGATCGGCCCGCAGATCTCCTCGGTGACCCCGGGATACACGGTCGATTCGTAGACCACGACGTCGCCGGCGCGCAGGTGCGGGCCGATCGTCTTGCTCGCGGCGATCATGGGCCCGAGATCGGGCCGGTTGTTGCTGTCGATCGGCGTGGGCACCGCGACGATGTAGAACGTGCAATCGGCGAGCTTGGCCGGATCGGCGGTCATCTCGAGCTGCTTGGCCGACGCGAGCTGGTCGTCGGTGACCTCCAGCGTATCGTCGTGGCCTTGCTTGAGCTGGTCGACCCGGCGTTGCCGGATGTCGAAGCCGATCGTCGGGAGCTTCTTGCCGAACGCGATAGCCACCGGCAACCCGACGTAGCCGAGGCCTATGATCGCGATCTTCTCACCCTCCAAATGGCGCATCTTCGGAAGATGACCACGATCGCCGATCGCAGTTCAAGCGATCGGGCACGCGGCGACGTCGATCCCGCGCCTGATCGGCGTTCGGCCGGCGTTCGGCCGGCGTCCGGGCCGGCGCTGGCCCAGGCGAGTGCGCGCCCGCGCACACTACCGGGGCCCGCTCAGCCCACCAGCAGGACGCCCAGGAATCGACCGTGGGGCATGAGCTGCGCCAGCTCGACCAGCTCCTGCTCGCGGGTATGGTGCGCGCGGCCCACGAGCGCGACGGCGTCCATGCAGGCGGCCGCCGACGCGTGCTCGCCGAGCAGCTCGAAGCCGGTCAGATCGACCAGCACGTGGGCGAACAGGTCGGCGCCATCGAGCAAGACGCGGGCGAGCTGGGGCACGACCTCGCCGGCGCGCTCGACCTCCGGGGCCGACAGCAGCGCGAGCGAGCCGTGGAGCCAGCGGGTCGAGAACACCGACTCGTCGGAGTCGGTCTGCTTGCCTGCGTTGAGCGTGCCGAGCCCGGGATACCGCACGTTCGCGTCGACCACGGCGATCGTCGCGCCGGTCAGCTCGGTCAGCGCGATCCCGAGCTGGATCAAGATCGGCGGCACCGCGACCTGATCCTCCGACGGCACGAACCCGACCACGCGGATCTGCTCGTTATGGAGCCTGCGGGCGACGCGTGCGCAGGCCGCCTTGGTCTCGCCATTGTCGGTGTCGATCCCGAGCGACGCGAGCATCGCATCATCGGACTCGGCGGGCCGCGGGACGATCGCGAGCGCCGGCCGGGCGCGCCGGCGGCCGATCACCAGGCCCAGGCCCCACGCCGCCGCGACGATCCCCGTGAGGACGATCTGGATCACGGGGATCGGGGGCCCCTGCGTCCAGATCGCCGCTATCAGCGCCAGCGGCAGCCCGACCTTGAGCGCGAAACCTGTGCGGGACACGTTCTGACCCCCAGCATAGCTTGCCGAACCGGCCGCGCGCGCGGTACGTACGAACGAGACATGTGGTCGATCGTCCACGTGCTGTCGTCGTACGGGGTCGGGGGACAGGAGCGCGTCGCGCTCGATCTCGCGATCGGCCAGAAGGCCCGCGGGCATGAGGTCAGCGTGATTTCGCTGGCCCCGCCGCCGGATGGCGCGATGGCGGCCGAGTTCGCCGCGGCCGGGATCGCGGTGGGCCGGGTCGAGAAGCGCGGCGGGCTGGATCCGACGCTGGTGCCGCGGCTGGCGCGTGCGCTCCTGCGGTGCCGCGCCGACATCGTCCACACCCACAACCCGCTGCCGCTGATCTACGGGGCCCCGGCGGCGCGGCTCGCGCGGGCGACCGCGATCCATACCAAGCACGGGATGAACCCGGGGGGGAGCAGCCATCGCCTGCTACGGCGGGTGGCGGCGCGGCTTGTGCATGCGTTCGTCGCGGTCAGCGACACGACGGCCCTGCAAGCCCGCGCGCTGCATGACACCACGCCCGCGAAGCTCCACACGATCCCCAACGGCATCCGGCTCGATCGCTATGCGCCCGACGCCGAGGCGCGCGCGGCGGCCCGCGTCGAGCTCGGGCTGGGCGATGCGTGGGTCGTCGGCACGGTCGGGCGGCTCGACGAGGCGAAGAACCAGGTGATGCTGGTGCGCGCGATGGCGCCGCTCCTGTCGTCGCGGGTCCGGCTCGTGATCATCGGCGAAGGCGATGCGCGTCCCCAGGTCGAGGCGGCGGTCGGCGCGCTCGCCGAGCCGCGCTGGGTGGTGATGACCGGGCGGCGGATGGACGTGCCCAAGCTCGTCCACGCGTTCGACGTGTTCGCGCTGTCGTCGAAGAGCGAGGGCCTGCCGCTCGTCGTGCCCGAGGCGATGGCGGCCGGGCTGCCGATCGTGACCACCGATGTCGGTGGCCTGCCGGGCGTGGTCGACGATCAGGTGACCGGGCTGGTCGTGCCGGTCGACGAGCCTGCGTTCGCGGCGGCGCTGGCCACGCTCGAGGCCGACCGCGATCGCGCGCGCGCGATGGGCGCGCGAGGACGCCGCGTGGCGCTCGCCCGGTTCAGCTCCGAGCGCATGGTCGACGCCTACCTCGCGCTCTACGCGCAGGCGCGCGGGTAGCCGCGCCGGGGCGCGCCAACTTATCGGTTATGCACCGAGATATAGGCGAGCCGCGGCATCGCGACCTGGGTGAAGAACATCGCGTCGGACATGTGGCGATCGGTCGCCAGCCGCCGGAGATCGAAGCGATCGATCGGGGCGAGCCTGCGCATGGGCGAGGGCCACCAGCGATTGACGCCGCTGTGGTTCGACATGCCGATCTGATAGCCCGCGGCGGCGAGGGCATCGCGGATGCGTGGCTCGCTGTGGATCCGGCGCCCGACCGGGTAGGCGATGGCACGCACCCGCCGGCCCAGCTGGGCTTCGAGGTCGTTGCGTGATCCGGCCAGCTCGGTCTCGAGGGCGCCGGCATCGAGCGTCTGCAGCACGCGGTGGTGGCGCCCATGGGACTCGATGTCCATGCCGGACCGCGCGAGGGTGCGGACCTGATCCCACGTCATGATCAAGTGATCGGCGTGGTCGGCTTCGATCTGGGGGCTCCAGTCGACCCCGAGTGCCGGGCCGAGCTCGTCGAGGAAGCGATCGACGTCGAGATCCTGCGTATCTTTGACCAGGTCGGTCAGCTGCTTGCTGCTGCGCTGCCGATCTTCCAGATCGAGCGTGAGCGGGTGGGGATACGTGAGCACCGCGGTCTTGCGCCTGGCTTGACCGAGGAGCAGCGAGATCCGCTCCCACCAGTACAACCGGCGCTCGGAGATGAACGAGGTCGCGATGAAGAACGTCGCGCGGATGCCCACCGCGCGCAGGATCGGCAGCGCCACGTCGTGGCACGAGCGGTAGCCGTCGTCGAACGTGACCATCACCGGGTTCGTGGGCAGCGGGGCGCCGCCGATGGCGGCGATCAGGTCGTCGATCCCGATCGGGTTGCCGTAGCGCGCGAGCGTCTCCAGCTGGCGGCGGAACTGCGTCGGGTTCGCGTCGGCCACGTTGGGATCGTAGGGGTACGACGGGTCTTGCGCGGCGATGTGATGGTACGTGACGATGCTGAGGACCGGCGCAGGCGCGTAGCGCCGCAGCTGCATGACCGCTCCAAGCGCACCAGTTCTGTGTAGCCATGTCGCGACTCGCTCGCGCATCACCAATACCGCAGCATACCGCCTTTGGTGCGGATGGTATCGTCCTGGGGCTTGTTCGCGATCCCCGGCATCTCCGCGCTGATCATTTTTGTCCTGGCCAGACCGCAGGAAGCCTTTCCCCTGCTCCAGGGCATCCCGTTCCTGCACCTGTTCGCGGCGCTTGCCGTGCTCGGCTGGGTGATCGACGTGCGCCTGCGGCGCCTGCAGCCGGTCCCGACCCCGACCCTGCCGTGGGTGATCCTGCTGTTCACCTGGCTCGTCATCGGATCAGCCGTCGTCGTGCCCGACCAGCTGCTCACCCGGGCCATCGAGGCCGCGATCCTGTTCGCGCTGTACGGAACGATCGCACATGGTGTCCAGCGCTTCCGGACGTTCCAGCTCATCGCCGGGGTGATGGCCGGGACCTGCCTGTTCATCGCGCTCGTGTGTTTTCACCAGGGGCTGGCGCCGCTGCAGTGCGTCGGCGGCTTCGAGGTGGAAGGCGAGGAAGAGGTCACGGGCGTGCCGGACGGCCGCGACTGCGTGACCGGAGAGCAATGCCGCGGGCCGGATGCCGAGCCCGGGATCGAGTATCGCTGCGAGCGCGTCGGGCTGCTCGGGACGTACTCGGTCGAGGAGCGTGTGCGGTACCGCGGCGAGCTGCAAGATCCCAACGAGGTCGCGCTGACGATCAGCGCCGGGGCGCTGTCGCTGTTGATCGCCTTCGCGCTGCGCAAGCGCAGCCCGGCGAGCAGGTTCCTGTACGGCCTGGGCGCCGCGATCGTGCTGTACACCGTGTACATGACGCAGTCGCGCGGTGGCTTGATCGCCGCGCTCCTGGTGCCGGGCGTCTACCTGGTGCGCCGGTACGGCGTCAGGGCGGTCATACCGGCCGGCCTCCTGGCGATGCCCCTGCTGATGCTCGGTGGTCGTAGCGGGGAATCCGCCGATCAATCGACCCAGCTGCGCTACGAGGCCTGGGCGGCCGGCCTCGACATGTTCCACCACAGCCCGGTGTTCGGGGTCGGCGCGCGGCAGTTCGACGAGCACTTCTTCTTGACGGCGCACAACTCGTTCGTGCTCACCCTCGCCGAGCTCGGGTTCCCGGGCATGGTGCTGTTCGTCGCGATCCTCTACTTGACGTTCAAGTCGCTCGTCGTCGGCCTCCGCGAGCTCCGTCAGGTGCCGGGCACGGAGGCGGCGACCGTCTGGGGGATGTCGCTGCTCGCCTCCATGGCCGGCATCGTGTTCCAGATCAACACCCTGTCGTTCGCCTACCACTCGGTCCTGTGGATCTTCTTCGGTCTCGTCGGCGCGTGGTGCTCGGCGATCCGGCATCACCGGCCGGAGTTTCGGGTGCACCTGACCTGGCGCGACCTGGGCATCATCGTGGCGGCGTGTGCCGGCTTCGCGCTGTTCGTGTTGCCCTTGTTCCTCAAGGCCAAGGGCGAGCTATGAGCCGTACACCCGGGTAGCCCGAGCCCATGCGATCGGCCGCGCCGTCGCGGCACTGGTCGAAGGGCGACGCGCCGCCGGTCACTTCTTCTTGGCAGCGGGCTTGGCGGCAGGTTTCTTGGCAGCGGGGGCCTTGGCAGGCTTCTTGGCGGCGGGGGCCTTGGCGGCAGGGGCCTTGGCGGGGGCCTTGGCGGGGGCCTTGGCAGCGGGCTTGGCGGCGGGGGCCTTGGCGGCGGGCCTGGGAGCCGGGGCCTTGGCGGCCGGTGCGGCCGGTGCGGCCGGTGCGGCCGGCGTGGGGGACGGGACGGGAACGGGGGCCGGCGCTGGGATGGACGCTGGAGACGAAGCCGGGATCACCGGCTTGATGAGCGGTGCGCGGGCCGCGGGCGCGTTTGGCTTCGCCGGTACGATGATGGGCTTGCTGGGCTGCGGTAGCGGCTTGGCGGGACGTGGCGGGATGGGACCACGACGCGGACGCTCGTCATCGTCCTCTTCTTCCTCGTCATCGTCGTCGTCGTCATCGTCCTTCTCGTCGTCGTCCTTGTCGTCGTCCTTGTCGTCGTCGTCGTCCCGCAGGATCGGCTTTACGCGGACCTGGTCCTTGTCGGCCTCGTCCTCGTCGTCGACTTCCTCGTCGTCGTCGTCGTCGTCATCATCATCATCGTCGTCATCGTCATCGTCGTCGTCGTCGTCGTCGTCGTCATCCTCTTCGTCGTCCTCGTCCTCGTCCTTGTCGGCCTCGTCCTTGCCCCACGGCGGCTCGCTGCCGTCGCGCCAGCCGCCGGCTTCCTCCTCTTCCTTCTCCTCTTCTTCCTCCTTCCACTCTTCCTCCTCTTCTTCGTCGCCGCCGCTCCAATCGCTCACGCCACCGGCGCCGCCGGTGCCGCCCTCGGGTTCGTCGGCGACCTCGTCTTCCTCGTCGTCTTCCTCTTCGTCTTTCTCTGCTTTGTCCTCTACCTCATCCTCATCTTCATCCTCATCCGCTTCTTCATCCTCATCCTCATCCTCATCCTCATCCTCGTCCTCGTCCTTGTCTTCGTCGGACGGTGCCTCGTCTTCGTCGTCAGTGACGCGCTTGGGCGAAGCCGCGGTCCAGGGGAGCATGAGGGGCGATTGATCGACGCTTGCACTGCGCATATCGATTTCCTAAGCCGCATTCTAAGCATGCGGATTACTGGGCGTGTCAACTCGGTGGGCGTGCTTTACGAGGTGCTGGCGATCCAGGCCCGCGTGATACGACGCTCCTGTACGCGGGGCTCGGTGTTCGTCATCGAAGGCTCGTCCTAGCATCGCCAGCCCGGGCCGACCACACCAGCGTGCACGTCACTGCGGCCGCGGACGCTGCGAGGACGGATCCCTGGTCGCGGCCGGGAGCGGGGGATCGGTGAGCCGACGTGGGCTCGCGGTCCGACCGGGTCTCCGCTACGCCTACGACGTGGGCAGCAGGGGGAGTCAATCGAGCATGATGACATCGGCCGGCGCGACGCCGCCAAACCCCGTGTTCCATGCTACCGCGTAGCCGGTGATGTTGCGCAGGATCGCGTGCTCACCGGCGGCGAACCGCGCCGGTTCGACGGTCCATTCGCCGAGCACGTCCTCCTCGTAGCAGGTCGGACCAACGAACAGCGTCACGCGGCCCGCGCCGGTCCTCGGCGGTGGCGCGACCAGCTCGGGCTGGCTCCAGCGCAGGTGGCAGATCCGCGACAGCTCGACCACGCACAGCGCACGATCATCGAGCTCGCGGGCCACGGCGACCCGGCCGCACGCGAACCCGGCGGCGTTCGAGACCAGCCGGCCGGGCTCGATGAGGATCTCGAGCGGCGGCGGCAGCGCATCGCGGATCGCGCAAAGCGTGCGCGGCAGGTCGGCGATGGCGTGCCAGGCGCCCCCCAGGTCGACGAACCGTGGCTCGACGCCCGCGGCGGCGGCGGCGGCGAGCACCGCGCGGGCCGTCGCGATGAACCGCTCGCTCGACGTCGCGGCGACCGGGCCGTGATGGACATGGAGGCCGACCGGTCGTGGGTGGGCCGCGCGCGCGAGCGCGCCGATCGCCTCGCGCATGCGCACCGGATCGACGTCGAGCCCGAACCGCGAGCGGCGATGGCCGCTGCCTTCGAGCACCGCACCGGCGGCCGGGTCGCGCCCGGTCAACGACGCCGACAGCCGGATCGCGATCTCCGCGTGCGGCGGTGCCGCGTGGGCCTGTGCCACGGTCTCGCAGCCGACGATCAACCGGCCGCGCCAGCCGGCGGCGGCGGCCGCCGCGCGGCCGCTCGGATCGGCGACCGACAGGATCCGGCTCCCGACGCCCGCCACCCGGGTGACGGCTGCGACCTCGCCCGGCGAGGCGACATCGAACCCGGCGAGGCGGGTCGCGGCGAGCGCGCGCACCGCCGGGTGGGGAAACGACTTCGCGGCGAACAGCGGCGTGATCTCCGCGCCGCGGGCCGCATCCGCGATCGCCAAAAGGCTTGCATCGATCCGCGCCAGGTCGAACACGAGGCTCGGCCGTTCGCAGCGCTCGATCGCCGTTGCCACCGCCGGCGGCAGATCGGACCGCACGCCCACAGGGTAGCGCAGGTCTTGCCAGCACAGGCCCCAGATGGTTGCGCGCGCGCCCGCGGGCTCGCATGCTCGTGCCATGACCGACGATGTCGCCGTGCTCCGGCTCGAGGGGCAAGGCCAACGCGCGGGGACGCTTCCAATCAAGGTAACTAGCTGTACTTGCAGTTAGTTAGCGGCGTTAGCGAAACGCTAGTTGCGGTTCGGCGGCGGGTCGTCGTCGGGCGGCAGCGGCGTGATGCCGTCGCTGGCCGGCCTCGATGGTCTCGGTGGGTCGACCTCGCCGGGCCTGGCCGCGACCTTCTCGGTGTTCTGCGCACCCGGGCCGCCCGACAGCACGATGTAGCCAAGCGGTGCGGCGAGCCCGACGGCGATGAGCGTCGCGCCGCGCCAGCGCAGGCCGAGCCTGCCTTTGATCATGAAGATGCCGCTGCCGGCCAGGTACAGCAGCAGCGCGGCATAGGCATCGGCGATGAACTTCCAGGCCTGCTTGCCGCGCGTCGCGTGCAGCCAGTCGGCGACGCGGAAGAACAGGCGGTCGCGGCGCAGCTGGACGGTGACGGTGTCGCCGATCGCGGTCACCTTGCTGCCGTTGGCGTAGGTCAGCCGCACCTCATCACCGGCCCGGAACGTGTCGTCGATCTGGCCGGTGAGGCCGGCGGCGTCCGCGATCCGCCTGGTGGCCTCCGCGTCGCCGAGCTCGTCGGGGATGGGCGTGATCCTGCGCGTCACCTCGGACGCATGGAAGTTGGGATCCCAGTCGTCGATGTGGTTCATCGCGATGCCGGACAGCGCGTAGATCACGGTGAACCCGACCGCGAGGTAGCCGAGGTCGCGGTGGAGCGCGCGCAGCCAGGCGCGCCAGCGCTTCTTGATCGTTGCCCTGGCTCCCTGGTGCCGTGTCGCCGGTCGCGAAGCTTCCGTCTGATCGACGACCGCCTCGGCGACCTCAGGCATAGCGCTCTTCCTTCCAGGGATCGGCGTGGTTGTTGTAGCCGCGGTTCTCCCAGTAGCCCGGCTCATCGGCCTTGACGAACCGCACGCCGGTGATCCACTTCGCGCTCTTCCAGAAGTACAGATCGGGCACGAGGCCCCGCACCGGCGCGCCGTGCTGGCGCGCGAGCGGCTTGCCGTTCAGGCGGTAGGTCATCATGGCCGTGTCGGCGGTCGCTTCCTTGAGCGGCGCGTTCGCGGTGTAGCCGTGCGCCGCCTCGAAGATCACGAAGCGGGCCTCGGACTTCACCTCGGCCTTCTCGGCGAGCGTCGCGATCTGGACGCCCTTCCACAGCCCGCCGATCAAGGACCAGCCGGTGACGCAATGGACGTCGGCTTGCTTCTCGACCTGCGGCAGCTTGAGCAGCCCGGCGTAGTCGATCTCGAACGGCGACTTGACGTGGCCGTGGACGCGGAGCTTGAAGTTGCGGGCATCCCCGTCACCTTCTTCGCCACCCATCGGGCGGAGCGCCTCGAGGGCGCGCTGGCCGGGCGGCAGCCGCGACTTGCCGTCGGGGCGCTGCTCCGCGCGTGCTTCCCGCGACAGGTCATCGGCCGCGAGCCGGACGAGCGCACCGCCGAGCGCCATGAACGCGGTCCCGACCGCCGCGGACTTCACGAACTGGCGGCGGTCCCAGGCCTGCTTCAGCTCGGGATAGCGATCGAGATCGGGTCGGCGGGTATCGCGCACATGTCCTCCTTGGAGCCGGCAGCGTAGCTCGATCGAGCGGGTATCGCCGGTACAGCTACTACGCGCACGGTCCTAAGAGAGTTACGCGTGACGGTGCCGGACGGACGGACCTATCGTATGGGCGGCGGGACCACCGGGCATCCGGGCCCAGCGTAGCGAGCCGCCTTGCATCATCAACTATTCGACATCATTTGATAAATGGTCGGCGTTGCCGTCCCAACCGGTCAAATTCACTGTGGCGAGCTACTGGGGCACCCGAGGCTGCTGCTGCGTCGCGCAGTGGAACGCACCGCCGCCGACCACGACGGCCTTGCCATCGACGGCGACCGCGCGCCGGGTCGGGAACATCGTCGCGATCGCCGAGACCGCGGCGGCATCGGCCGGCACCCCGTACGTCGGGACGACCACGGTGGTATTCGCGAGGTAGAAGTTCATGTAGCTCGCCGGCATCAGGTTGCCGGCGGCGTCCTCCACCGCGCCCGGCGAGGGCACCGTGATGACCTCGAGCCGCTCGCCGCTCGCCGCCCGCGCCACGCGCAGGTCGGCGACGATGCCATCGAGCGCGTCGCGGTTGGGATCCCCGGGAGCCGCCTCCATGCAGGCGACCACGCCGGGGGTGATGAACCGGGCCAGCGTGTCGATGTGGCCGTCGGTATGATCGTTGGCCAGGCCGCGATCGAGCCACACGACGTGGCTCGCGCCGAGCGCCCAGCACAGCCGTGCCTCGAGCGCGCGCTGGTCGAGCCCGGGGTTGCGTGCGCCGCCGAGCAGGCACTGCCGCGTCGTGAGCACCGTGCCCTCACCGTCGACCTCGATGGCACCGCCCTCGAGCACGAAGTCGAACGCCGCGCCGCGCATGCCCGTGCGTTCGATCACGTGGGCCGCGACCTCCAGATCGCCCTCCATGAGGTACTTGCCGCCCCAGCCATCGAAGCGGAAGCGCACGGCGGACACCTCGCCGCGCCGGGCCACGAAGATCGGCCCGGTATCGCGCAGCCAGACATCGCCGTACGGCAGGTGATGAAACCGCACGCCCGTCGCGGCGGCTCCCAGCAGCTTGCGGGCCGCGGCCTCATCGCCGGCGTCGCGGACCAGGAGCTCGACGCGCTCGCCACGCGGCCGGGCGCCGCCGAGGTCGACGATCGCCGCGACCATCTGCATCAACGCGCGCTGCGGAGCGTCGAGCCCTTCGAGCCACTGATCGGGATCGTGGGGCCAGGCTGTCCACACGGCGTCATGGACGGACCACTCTGCGGGCATCCGGAACGGCACGTCGCGTCTTACCAGATGCACGGGTCAGATCCCTCCCGCCGGGGCCGCGATATCACGCGAGGTGCACCGCCGGGGCTACGCTTCGAGGCCGACGTAGATGTGCTGCACGTCGTCATCCTCGTCGACCTCGGCGAGGAAGGCCTCGACCTCGCTGCGGGCCGTGGCATCGTCGAGCTTCATCGGGTTCTTGGCGCGCCAGCCGATCCGGATCGTCGCGACCGTCCAGCCGCGGGCCGAGAGCGCCTTGCTGACCGTGTCGAGATCGGTGGGCTCGGTATAGAACCGGAACCCGCCCTCGCCATCGGCCTCGAAGTCCTGCGCGCCGGCCTCGATCGCCGCCTCCTCGGGGTCCGCGCCGCCGGGCGGCGTCGCATCGACGAGCCCGACGTGCGAGAAGTCCCACGACACGGTGCCGGTGGTCCCGAGCTGGCCCTTGCGGAACAGGATCCGGAGGCTGGTCGCCGTGCGGTTCTTGTTGTCGGTCAGGCACTCGACGATCACCGGGACGCGATGCGGCGCAAAGCCCTCGTAGGTGACGGTCTCGAAGGTGACCGTCTCGTCGAGCAGCCCGGCGCCCTTCTTGATCGCGCGATCGAGCGTCTCGCGCGGCATCGAGTGCTTCTTGGCGCTCTCGACCAGGGCCCGCAGCCGGGCGTTCATGCTCGGGTCGGCGCCGCCGCGCGCGGCGATCATGATCTCCTTGGCCAGCTTGCTGAACACCTTGCCCTTGGCGGCCGCGCTCGCCTGCCGACCCGCGTGCTTCCACTGTGCGCCCATACCTCTGGGCTTCTAACGTCGCCGGTGCCGAGGAGCAAGCACTCCTTGCCGAAACCCCTTGGGGGCAAGCCTGTCTGCTGTGTATGGTCGCGCGCAGATGCAAGGCCGTCACGTCGTCGTCACCGGCGGTAAGGGTGCGCTTGGCGGCGCGGTGGTCGCGCTGCTCGAGGCCCGCGGCGCCATCGTTCACGTCCCCGACATCGCGACGGTGGATCTGTCGAACGAGGCGCAGGCCACCGCGTACTACGCCGCGCTGCCGCCGCTGTGGGCATCGATCCAGCTCGCCGGCGGCTTCGCGATGGCGCCGCTCACCGAGACCTCGCTCGCCGGCTTCGAGCAGCAATGGCGGATCAACGCCGTGACGTGCTTCCTGGCCTGCCGCGAGGCGGTCCGCTCGATCCGCCAGGCGGGCGGCGGGGGGCGGATCGTCAACGTCGCCACCCGGGCGGTGGTCGTGCCGGCGCCGGGCATGACGGCGTACGTGGCCGCCAAGGCGAGCGTCGCGGCGATCACGCAAGCGCTGGCGGCCGAGCTCGCCGCCGACGGCATCCTCGTCAACGCGGTGCTGCCCTCGGTGATCGACACGCCGGCCAACCGCGCGGCGATGCCTGCCGCCGATCATGCGGCGTGGCCCCGGCCGGCCGAGCTCGCGGAGGCGATCGGCTACCTGGCATCCCCGCAGAACACGCTGACCTCGGGCGCGCTGGTTCCGGTGTACGGGCGCAGCTAGCACCAATGCCGGTCAGTTAGCGCGCCTCACCGTCGAGGGGCGCTTGCGCGCATAGTTGCTCATTTTGATCTTCACGGCA
>JAUKWE010053811.1:0-15911 GCA_032356425.1 Cumathamnion decipiens | reverse complement strand
GGCCGCCCGCCGGCCCGCCGGCCGCCGCCGCGCCACAGCCGATCGGGAGCGCGGCCCCCGGCGAGGCTGCCTCGGGCTCGGTGCAGCTGCGCGACGGATCGGTCCGGCTCGGCCGGCGTGCGCGCCGGTCGCGGTGGTGGATCGCGCTCGGCGGGCTGGTGATGGCCGGCGGCGGGATCGCGGCCGCGCTGTGGACGTCCGAGGGCGACGAGGCCGGCGTCGCGCGCGTCGCGCGCGGGGGAGACGCGGCGGTCGCCGGCCCGGGGGATGCGGCGGTCGCGGTCGCGGACACGGGCGCTCCGGCGATCGATGGTGCCGGCGAAGCGGCGGTCGTGGACGCGGGCGGGGCAGGGGAGGCGCCGGTGCCGGGGGAAGGCGAGACCGGCGGCCAGGCCGGCGAAGCGGCCGGGAGCGCTGATCCGGCGGCCCCGGGCGATCCGCGCGAGGTCAGCGACGCCGGGGTGAAGCGGCCGCCGAAGCGCCGGGGGACGACCCGGAAGCCGGCCGAGGAGGTCGCCGCCGCCGCCGCCGAGCTCGGCCAGTACAGCGTCGACTCCCGGCCGTACGCGACGATCTTCGTCGACGGCAAGTCGCTCGGCGACACCCCGCTGTTCAAGGTGCCGCTGGCGCCCGGCAAGCACCGGGTCCGCGCGGTACGGAAGGATGGCCAGGTCCAGCGATATACGGTCACGATCGAGCCGGGCAAGCTGACCAGCTCGGGTACGCTCGCGTGGTGACCCAGGGCAACCGATCGCGCGCGGGTCAAGGGGCCCGCGCTTGCCGGGCCCGAGGCAACCCCTGCGGGGTGACCCGGAGCGTGCTGCTGCTCCTCCTCCTGTTCGCGCTCGGCGGCATCGCGCGCGCCGACAACCGCAAGCTCGCCGCGGCGCGCCAGGCGGTCGAGGATGTTCGCTACGACGACGCCCGCGGCCTCCTGGTCGAGGCGCTCGCGGCCGGCGCCAACCAGCCCGACGAGCTGCGCGAGATCTATCAGCTGTCGGCGGCCACGGCGATGGTGCTGGGACAGCGCGAGCTCGCCGAGCAATACTATCGCCGGGTGCTCGCGCTCGATCCAAACGCCCGGCTGCCGGACGACGCGTCGCCCAAGCTGCGGCAGCCGTTCGTCGCGGCGCAGGCGTACATGGCGGCCCACCGCCGGCTCGACGTGCGCGCGGTGCGCCGGGGCCGCCGGATCGAGGTCACCGTGGTCGCCGATCCGCTCGGCATGGTCGCCGCGGTCACCGCGATCGTCGACGGCGCGGCGCTGCCGGAGGTCGCGGTCACCGGCGCGCCGATCGTGCTCGCCCCCGGCGGCAAGGTCGATCGGATCGTGCTGCTCGACGAGCACGGCAACGCGGTGCGCCTGATCCCTGCGCCCGCTGCGCCCGGCGTCGAGCCGGTCGAGCAGCCGGCACACACGCCGATCCTGCGGCGCTGGGTCACCTGGGCAATCCCGGCGGCGCTGCTCACCGGCACCGGCGTGGCGTTCCTGGTCGGCGCGCAGGGTGCGAAGGGCCGGCTGGACGACATCCTGGCGACCAACGGCGCGCACTTCTTCGACGAGGCCGAGCAGGAGCGCAGGACCTGGCAAGATGACACCCTGATCGCGGACCTCGCGTTTGCCGCCGCGGGCGCGTTCACCGTGACCGCGATCATCATGGCCGCGACCGGGCCGTCCTCGGGGCCGCCGATCGCGGTGACCCCCACGGTGGGGGCCACCCACGTGGGCCTCGCGTTGGTTGCCAAGTTCTGAGATTTCCACGGCTCTGGCGTGTAGTCGGCGTGTTGTCGGAGATTGTAGGTGCATGGGTGCAAGCTGGCTCTCATGAACAAGCTCTGCACGATCGTGTTTCCCCTCCTCCTGGCCACGGCGGTCGGATGCGCCGGCTCCGCCCCCGGGCCCGGGCCGTCGCGCTCGCAAGCGGCGCGCTCGTACACCCTGGTCGACAAGAACCACGATGGCCGGCCCGACTGCGTCGACCTCGACGCCGACGGGGTGTGCGATTTCGGGCTCGGCGACAGGTGCGCCAAGCCGCTGATCGACAGCAACGGCGACGGCGTGCCCGACGGCCTCGATCTCGATTGCGACGGCGCGATCGACATCGCGTGGTGCGATAAGCCCCTGGTCGACAGCGACGGCGACGGCGTGCCCGATGGCCTCGATCTCGACTGCGATGGCACGATCGACGTCGACCTGCCGGATCCGGGCGAGATCTGCGTCCCCGACCTGATCGACGCTGACCACGACGGGGTGCCCGACGGGATCGACACCGACTGCGACGGCACCGTGGACGTCGATCTGAACATCTGCGTCCCGGCGCCGATCGACGCCAACCACGACGGCCTGCCCGAGGGCCTCGACACCAACTGCGACGGCACGATCGACGTCCCGTTCGGCGCCCCGCCGACCGGTGGGGCGCACCCGCCGGCGTGTAACCCGGTGATCGACGCCAACCACGACGGCATCCCCGACGGGCTCGACACCAACTGCGACGGGGTGATCGACTACAAGTTCTGATCAGCCGGACGGCAGGACCGTGAGCAGGCCGCCCTCGACGGGCGTCGACCGGGTCTGCCACCAGAACGTCGCGTTGTGGCTGTTGCTGGGATCGTGGATCTGGGACCACTTGAAGCTGCCGTTGCAGGTGGTCCCGCTGGTCACCGTGAAGCCGTTGCTGATCGCGTGGTCGTCGCCATCGAAGAACCCGGGGTGCTTGCAGACCCCGACGACCTGGACCTGGGGGCTTATCCCGGCGTCGCCCGCGGGGCACGCGCCGCCGACGGCGAACGTCGGGGTCGACCCCTGGTACGGCACCGCCGACGAGGTCGAGATCGTGCCCTGCTGATCGACGCGCGTCGCCGCGGTGAAGATCAGATCGAGGACGTTGGCCTTGGCGCTGGCGACGGCCGCGGCGTGGCTTGCGTCCCCGCCGCTCGTGATCGTCGAGTGGCAGAACGCGCCGTAGTTCTTGCCGTAGGCGACGGTGAAGGTCTGGCCGGCCGCCGGCGTCATGTTGAGGCCGACCGAGGACGGGCTGGCCTCGGCGGCCAGCGGCAAGGAGCCGTCGCTGTTGCCGGTCCACAACGACGGCGAGCAGCTCGCGGTGGAGATCAGGACGCGGGAGCGCAGGTGCTGCCCGACCCAGTCGGCGGCCGCCACGCCGCTGACGTTGCCGGCATATTCGCACCACCCGTTGCCCGGGGCGCCGGCGCCGAACACCGAGAGGATCAGATCGCTGTTCTTGCAGGTCGACACGAAGTCGCTGGCGCCCACCACGTTGTACTTGTTGCTCTGCAGCCCGTCGATCATGCCGTTGATCGAGACCACCGCCGCGATCCGTGCCTGGACGCCCCAGTCGAACGTGCCGACCCCGCCGGGGCCGGTGTTCGAGGCGACCTCGAACGCGGTCCGCGCGCCGGTGCTGTGGCCGATCAGGATGATGTTCTTCGCGGTCGGCGGGAACAGCCGCTTGATCTCCTGCGCGAGGCGATAGCGCCACTCGTAGGCGGTGGTGCATGGATCGCCCTGGCGCGACGTCGTGCACCCGGGATCGCCGACCTCCCAGTCGTCCATCAGCGTCGGATCGGTGGAGTCGCTGGGGTGGATGCCCGACGGCGTCGCCGTGTAGAGGTTGGCCGACGCGCTCGCCACGGTGACCGTGACGCCGGGGTGGCTCGCCTGGTAGCTCGCGATCCACGCCGGCAGGTCGGCGGCGACCGAGGCCTTCAGGTCGTTCAGCGCGTTGTTCGCGCGCGACCGCCCGGTGGCGTCGTTCTGGACGCCGTGGATGTACAGCAAGTTCAGCTGGATCGCGCCGGTGGTGGCCGCGCTGGTGGTGGCGCCCAGGTCGCCGGCCGCGGGATCGACGGTCCCGCAACTGGAGAGCACGAGGAGGCAGGCCGAGGACGCGAGGCAGAGGCTGCGCATGGCGCATGAGATCACAGTTCCCGTCCGATCGGGCGACCCCGGTGATTCCGCGTGAACCGGGCGTGATCCGGTGTGCATCGCGGCAGAAATCGCGTAACGCTGGGCCGGATGAAGCGAATGCTCGTGCTCGTGGTCATCTTGTCCTGCGGCAGCCCCGCGGCCCCGGCGCGCACGCCGGAGCAGCTCGCCGCCGCCAACGCCGCGGCCGCGGCCGCGGTCACCGCGCTGCAGGCGAGCCAGTTCGAGGACGCCGTGAAGGACGCCGCGGGCGTGCTCGCGAGCGACCCGCACAACGCGCGGGCCGCCGCCGTCCGCGCGATCGCGACCTACGTGCTCGCCGGCCACGGCCTGATCGAGGAGCTGGGCGGCATCATCGAGAAGGCCGAGCGGCTCGAGTTCTTCGATCACGCTGGCGGGCGCGCCGCGTGGCAGGGCTTCCTCGGCAAGCTCGAGGCGATCGACCGCGATCTCGCGGTGGCCGCCGCCGACCGCACGTTCTCGCTGGAGCTGTGCCTGGCGTGCTGGGAGCGCGACTGGAACCGCAACGGCCGGATCGACGAGCGCGATCGCAAGCTGTTCGAGCTCGAGTTCGACGGCAAGGGCGGCGACCTCCCCGAGGGCGATCCGCGGCGGCGCCCCACGTTCCGGTTCGACACCGGCGACGCCGACTGGGGGCGCGCGATGATCGCGTTCCAGCGCGCGGCCGGCGAGCTCGTGCTGGCCTACCAGTGGTCGGAGCTCGACAAGCTGATCCACGCGCACGACGCCCCCAACCTCGTCATCAAGCTCACCGACAAGGCGCGGGTGACCCGCGCGCGGCAGCTCATCCTCGACGGCCTCGGCTTCGCCGACCGGTGCCGCGAGGCGTACCTCGCCGAGACCGACGACGATCGCGAGTGGGTGCCCAACCCGCGCCAGAAGAGCCACCCGATGTCGCTCGAGGTCGACGACGCGGTCTACCAGACGTGGGCGGGCGTCACCGGCGATCTGCGCCGGATGCTGAACAGCGAGGACGGGCTGTCGATCCGCGAGCTCGCCCGGGTCGCCGACGACGATCTCACGACGCGCGTTCCCGACGGGTACATCGATCTCGGCCGCATGCTGGCCCAGCCCGAGGACATCGCGATCGACCTGACCAACATCCTCCACAAGCCGGACGCGGCCACCATCGAGCAGATCCTGCGCGGCTTGCTCCACAACGGCTACCAGGCCGCGATGCGGCCCTCGCCGCTGGTCGGGCGGATCCGCCACATGAAGGACCAGCTGTCGCGCGGCGACGACACCTTCGAGCGCAAGCTGCGCTACCTGTTCTGGCTCAACTGACCACCGGCCGGGCCGATGCCTTCGTGACGTTCGGCTTCGCGCCCTCCGCGAAGGGGATGCCGCCGTGGGCTGCCGTGCTGGCAGGTTGCGCCCGCCTGGGAGCCATGCGTTGGCCCATCACGCGGGCGGGGAGAGGACCGCCTCGGTCAGGGCCTCGGTCGCGGCGCGAGCGATCCATCGATCGAGGGTCTCGAGGTCGGTACACGCCTCGATGCGAGCACGTGCCTCCGCCGATACGGCGATGCCTCGCGCCGCCAGGACGGCCAGGATCGCGGCGGTCTTGGCCTCGGCGCGACCCTCGGCGCGACCCTCGGCGCGGCCCTTGGTCTCGCCCTGGGCGAACTTGGCCTCGGCGAGCTCCTCCGCCTGCTGGATCTCGTCGATCACCTTGCGGTACGCGTCGAGCTCACCCTGCGTGAACGTCGCCTTGTTGGCGATCTCGAGCGCCGCAAGGTGGATCGATCCGTCCTTTGAAGCTCACGGAAACGGTGTTACAATTTTCTGCGTGCGCTTCATCTGGGATCCGGCCAAGGCCGCCTTGAACTACGCGAAGCACGGCGTTTCGTTCGGAGACGCGCTGACGGCCTTCGACGATCCGAGGGGACTCTACGTCCCGGACCGCGGGCATCCTGAGCGGGGGAATCTGATTGGGCTCTCTGCCGCGACGCATCTGCTGTTCGTGGTCCACGTCGAGTTGCTCACCGAAGCTCCTCCAGCAACCCGTATCATCAGCGCCCGTCGCGCGACGGGACCAGAGCGCAATCGCTATCAGGCGCAGTTCGAGCCCCCTGCGAAGAAGGGGCAGCGCCGCCGATCCAAGCGCCCGTCTAGAGAGAGCACGGAGACGCAGAAACCCAAGAAACCCAAGAAACCCAGGAGGCCAAGGTCCCATGAGGAAGACTGACATCCGCAGCCCCTTCTACGAGGACATCCGCAAGAACGGCATCGTCGTCGACGTGCAGCGCGAAGACGGCTCCGACCCACCGTCCTCGAATCCCTACTACGAGCGAATCGCAGCGGCTGGTGGTCTGCATGCTCCGGGGCGCCCCAGGCGCGGAGAGGTCCGAGATCTGACCGCCGTGCGATCCATCCGGCTGCCCGTGGAGTTGTGGAAGCTCGTGGAGGCCCAGGCGAAGCGCGAGCAGATCTCGCTCAACGCGGCGATGCGCCAGGCTGCCCGAATCTGGCTGATGTCGTAGCGGATTGCTAGCGGGGTACCGGCACGAGAGGTCTCATGCTGCCGCGGATCGCCCGGTTCGCCACGACCACGCGATGCAGGAGCCTGATCAGCGCGACGTACGTGAGCGGGTCGCGTCGCCGCAGGTAGCGCAGGTGTCCCACGAGTCGCCGCTCGACGGCGCGTAGCCGCGCCTCGCGCGATCTGGCGACCGCGGCCCGTACGCTGGCCGTGCGCCTCATAGTGGTCCTCCTCGATGTAGGACGGCCGACTCCTGCGCTACAGACGCTCGTGGAGGTGGCTCTCTCTCCGGAGCCTCAAGCGCCTGACCGCGCGAACCGCGGACGCTGTCCCCTCGCGCGGTGGGAAGACCCGTACTTCTTGACGGACAGGTGGTGCCTGAATCCCAGCTGGCTTTCGACGGTCCGCTGGCGTAGAGGTGTTGTGTTGCACGCCCTGAGGCAGTGAAACAGATGGCTCGTTGCACGGCGGTTGGCAGTAGATGAGGCGGAGATGGTGAGCTAACGAGCGAGATGTAGGCAGCGCCGCTGGACACGGCGCCGGGTGGAGTGCCCCGAGGCCTCGCCTGTTGCGGTGGGCCGGTCGGCACCCTCTTCGCCAGCGTACGGTCGAAGCCAGCTGGGATTCAGGCACCACCTGTCCGTCAAGAAGTACGGGGCTCCCCACCGCGCGAGGGGACAGCGTTCGTGGTTCGCGCGGTCAGGCGCTTGAGGCTCCGGAGAGAGAGCCACCTCCACGAGCGTCTGCAGCGCAGGACGTCGTGGCTGAAAGCAAAGCTTCGTATCTCCCGGGAGGCGGATGCTGCGTTTGCGTGGGGATGGTGGTGTGCGCACGGACTGCGCCCGTGGGCCCGAACACGGCCAAGAGCCAGCAGGAACCTCGGCTGGCTCCGCCCCGGTCGGGGCTCCCCATGATCGGGGGCCGATCCGGACCGGGGGGCCGATCCGGACCGGGGTTACTTGCGGACCTTGATCACCAGCACCCCGGTCGGGGCCCTCCGCGAGCGAGCGGCCTGCCGTACCATGCGGCCGAAGTTGGCGTAGCCCGCAGTCGCTGACGCGGCGCGGGGCGTCGTGGTCGTGATCCCGGCGGTGGCGTTCTGTCGAGAGCCGGGCCGGTCGGGATCCGGCCCCCGAACCGGCGAGCTTGACCCCCGTGCCCGAGGGGGCCACGCTGTGACTTATATGGTCGCGTTGCGAGCCAGCCCGGCCGGGTATCCGATGGCACCGAGCGCCGGGGAGTGGGATGCACTCTCGCTCGCCGAGCGCGCGGCGGTCGTGGCGGCGCTCCCTGGGGAGGTCACCTACGACGAGATCGCGATGCCCGAGGGGGATCGGCACGTCAAGGCCAAGGCCCGCGCGCTGGATGCGCTGCGTGGCTACTTCTCGCGGCAGCGGCGCCGGAGCTATCTCACCCAGGAGCTGCCGATCTACTACCCCGGCGAGCCGCGCTTCGCGCCGGATCTGCTCGCGGTGCTCGACGTCGAGGATGTCGATCGCGACAAGTGGGTCGTCAGCGCGGAGGGCAAGGGGCTCGACTGGGTGCTCGAGGTCCACGTGGGTGGTGACCGCAAGAAGGCCGCGGAGCTCAACGTGGCGCGCTATGCGCGGCTCGGGATCCCCGAGTACTTCCTCTACGATCGCGCGCGTAACCGGCTCGCAGCGTATCGGCTGGCCTCGCCTGATGCGGGGGTCTACACCGCCATTGTCCCGAACCACGGTCTATACGAGTCGCGGGTGCTCGGGCTCGAGGTGCAGGTGGACGAGGACCGGCTCCGGTTCTACGCAGGCACCGCGCTGCTGCTGGAGAGCGAGGAGCTCATCGCGCGCGTGCAGTCGATGTACGACGCCGCCCAGCGTCGCGCCGATGAGGAAGCACGACGCCGTGAGGAGTCGGACCGACTTCGCGAGGAGGAAGCACGACCTCGCGAGGAGGCAGACCGACTTCGCGAGGAGGCAGACCGACTTCGCGAGGACGAAGCCCGGCGCCGCGAGGAAGCGGAGCAAGAAGTCGCGCGGTTGCGCGCGGAGCTCGAGCGATTCAAGCGGTGAGCTTTCGCACGCGCCGGGAGCCGGGGGGGCCGATCAGGAGCGGGGTTACTTGCGGACCATCGGGGCCCTCGCCGAGGGATGCGGGGCCACACTGACGGCACTGGGCCTGACACCTGGAAATAAGCGGCACGCGCTGGCGCGGGGCGCGCGTCCTGGCAATGATGCCCATCGCAGCACAGGCAGGGGACGGTTCATGCGCGAGAGGCGAGCGAATGGGGAGCGGTATGAGCGGTGGGGTTGATCGACGGGGGCCGAACGAGAGGGCTGGTCGCGGCGCCGCCGCGCCTCCGTCCGCGATGCCCGGCAAGACCACGCTCGTCCAGGCACGGCTCGAGCGCGGCGAGCTCGAGCTCGAGCCCACCGTCCAGCGGGCCACGACAGGAGGCGTGCCGACGGCATCGCCAGCTGCATCGTCTCCGGAGGGCATCGACGGCGATGCGGTCCATCAGGCCGCCGCGCGCGGCGTCGCCGGTAGCGGGAGGCCATTGCCCTACGCCGACGTTATCCAGCGCGCGTTCGGCCGCCACAACGTGAGCGGGATCCGCGCGCACGTCGGCGGCGCGGCGGAATCCGCCAGCCGAGAGATCGGCGCCCACGCCTACGCCACCGGAAACCAGGTCGCGTTCGCCCATGCGCCGAGCTTGCACCTCGCCGCCCACGAGGCGGCGCACGTCGTCCAGCAACGCGGCGGGGTGCAGCTCAAGGCCGGCATCGGCGTGCGCGGCGACGCCTACGAGCAGCACGCCGACCAGGTCGCCGACAAGGTCGTGGGTGGCGAGTCCGCCGAGCCGCTGCTCGACAAGATGGGCCCGGCGGAGGACAGCGGCTCGACCACGGTGCAGCGCAAGGAAGCCGCGAAGACGCCCGAGGGCATGGTCAACGCACGGCGCTACCTATCGCTCCATGCGAACGCGGCGCATACCGCGATCGAGCTCCACCTCAAGCAGCAACGCCTGCCGCAGCCGCATCCGCGCATGCAGTGGCACGACGAGCGGGCGTTCTACGAGGCGCTGTTCGTCGCGTTCAACACGTTCGCGACGAGCTTCGAGCATCCCGAGGATCTCGCACAGGCGATGTTCCCGGGCGACCCGTTTCACTTGATCGACTCGATGCGGCCGATCGCGAACGTGCCGGCCGAGCAGGCGACCGACGACAAGCAGACGATGTACGGCGGCGTGGTGGGGCCTTGGAACTGGCTGCCCGGGATCGGCACCGCGCTCGCGCAGATGGTCGAGCAGTCCGTGATCCAGTCGTTGTATCGCCTCGGCGCGCGCTGGCTCGAGCTCGCAGAGCTGGGCGGACCTGTGTCGGGGACGGTGTTCGTCGACGAGAACGCGATCGCTCGTTCGCATCCGATGGATCGTTACGTCCGGACGGCGATGTGCCGCCCGAACGTGTTCACGGTGGCAAGGGAAGCCTCGGCTGGCAAGCAGCCGGCGAACAAGATCAAGAACGACGGCACCGGCGTGGGGCCCGTGCAGCTCGAGTGGGTCGGCAAGCAGAACCCGGAGCTGTGGAACTGGGTCCGCGCCACGCCGGCGACCGCGACCGCAGAGGACGTCTCGGCGGAGGTCTTCAAGTACATGACCGAGTCGGACCACGAGAAGACGGCCGACTACTACGCAGCGTTCCTGACCCAGGCGCCGCCGATGTTCGGCATCCCACCGCAGTGGGCGAAGACGTTCCCGGAGACTCGTGGCTTCCGTCCCGCGGCGGACAAGGTCGCGGCGGCCGACCGCGACCCCGATCACCAGATCACGACGCTGGCGGGCAGCAAGGTCGGAGATGATCAGGCGCTGCTCGAGGCGACGCCGGGCGCGGCGCCGAAGGACAAGCAGGCGAAGCCTCCCGCGCCGGGGAACTCGCACGACGAGGTCATCGCGGACGTGCTGTCGCAAGCCACGTTCTTGAAGGGCAAGCTTGGGGCCTGGCAGCTCGGGGCCCAGGCCGACAAGGCGATCGCGTTCGCGACCCGCCGCAAGCAGGATGGCGCCGACGCCGCGACGTGGGTGCCGGCGTTGACCGCGCAGCGCGAGAACCTGACGACGATCTCGACGGGGATTCTCCAGCTCGACACCGCCGTCGACCAGATGAAGCTTCCGAGCAAGACCGGCGACGAGGCCAGGCCGCTCCACGAGATCATGCGGTTCTACGGTGACGCGGTCGCGACCGCGCACCTGGAGGAGACGGCGAAGCATCTGATCATGCGCGCCGCGAACGCGCAGTCCGCGTTGACGCTGCAGGGCCTGCAGAGCTCGGTCCACGACATGGACACGGCCGCCGACCTGATGCGCGGCTCGGTCGCGAACAACGACCGGGATCGCAACAAGGCGAGCACCAACGTCAGCCATCTTGACGACGAGGGCCTCGCGCTGCAGTCGCGCATGATGCGCGGCGATGCGGTCAGCGCCGACGACGTCGAGGATTATCAGGTTCGCGCCGAGGAGGCGTCGCTCGACTCGAAGATGATCGCGATCGAGTACGCGCTGCGCGAGCTTGTGCACTCCGCCGACGAGGCCGGCGCTGGCCTCGCGGCGTGGTTTGCGGCGCTGCCGTCGAGCAAGTTCCGTCACCTCGGCGAGGCGACCGAAGCGATCCGCGCCCAGGTGAGCGACGTCCGGTGGAGCTGGGATCGCGCGCGCAACCGCTCCGACATCCCGACCGACGAACAGGGCGCGGCGGGGATGGAGGACAAGAAGTTCACGCTCCAGAACCGGCGCAAGGCGGTGCAGGACGCGAAGGCCGCGTTCAGGAAGGTGTCCAGGGACGCGGACATCAGCGAGTTCTTGAAGAGCGGCGCGAACACCGTGAAGTGGCAGAACTTCCGGACCGCGTGCGTCAAGATCGCCGCGCTGATCGGCGTCAGCCTTGTCGGTGGTTTCATCGGCGGCATGGTCGCGCGCGGCGCGGCCTCGCTGATGATGGGCGCCGGCGGTGCGACCGCGGTCGAGGGCCTGAGCCTCGGCGGAACGATCGTCGCGCGAGGGCTCGGGATGGCGACCGAGACCGCTGTCACGTCCGCCGGGCAGACCGCGATCTTCGGCGACGGCTACGGCGCGAACTTCCTCGAGAACATGATCATGAACCTCGGCAGCGCCGGCGTCATGAAGATGATCGGGGAGGGCGCCGCGGACGCGATGCGGGTCGAGAAGGCCGTCGGCGGCATGTGGTCGAAGGCCGCGTACGGCGGCAAGGTCGTGCTCGCCGAGAGCGCGATCATCTCCGGTCACCTGATCATGGGTGTCGCGATGGGCTACGTCGCCCACAAGATCGTGACCGGCGAAGCGCAGCCGCCGCCCGCCACCGTCGAGGAGTGGCTGCTCCAGGGCGCGAGCATCGCCGTCGGTCGCTACGTCGGCCACGGCATGGCGGCGCACGCCGAGGGCCGCAAGCAGCTCGCGGCCGCCAACGTCGAGGGCTCCGCGAAGCTTTTGACCGGCGCGGACAAGCTCGCCGCGCTGTCGAAGCAGGCGGAGCACAACCCGCAGGCCAAGGACGCGATGGAGCTGCTCGCGAAGCGGTACCAGCTCCTCACCGAGGAGATGAAGGTCCTCGAGGAGCTCGAGAAGTCGCCCGCGAAGATGAAGGAGGCGAAGCTCACCAGGAGCGAGATCGCGAAGACCAGGGGCGAGCTCACGTCGCAGCTCGCCGAGTCGCACTCGGAGGGCTTCGCGGAGGTCGCGCTGCATACCTCGGGCATGCGCGAGCTCATCCCGGGTGCGCTGTGGAGCGGCACCGAGCTGCAGGTCACCGAGATGGTCGGCAAGGCGCAGGAGTCGGGGATCTCGGCGAGCGCCACCAAGGATCCGCAGGGCGGACGGTGGCGCGTGAAGGTCGGCGACAAGGAGATCGTCGTCGAGGAGCGCGTCCCACCCACCGGTCAGCCGAAGGCACCCCCGAGCGCGGCACACGCTGGCGATGACCATACCGCGCCGCCTGCCACGCACGAGGGCGCGGCCGCCGCGGTACCGCACTCGAGCTTTGCGGGGAACAAGGGTACGCGGGCGCTGACGCTCGCGGACGTTCCTTCACATCTCAAAGGCGCATGCGCCCTCCTCTATGGCGCGCACACGCAGAAGGACGGACCTGCGCTCGGGCCGTCGTCTACCGGTGCGCCGTTCTTCGACGCGCATGGTCCGACGGACGTCCTGATCTCCACGGGCAACAAGCGGATCCGCGTCAAGATCGAGATCATGCCGGCGACCGAGGACGTCGCTCGTCACAACTTCAAGGATCCGGATCGCTCGACCGCGACGATCTGGATCTCCGAGAAGGCGCGGCCGGCCGACGTCACGCGCGCCCTGGCGCACGAGCTCGCGGAGATTCAGAGCATCGCCGCCGGTGCGCCGGCCAGTGGTGGGGCCCCTGGCGCCGGGCTGAACGCGCACCAGTACGGGCGCAAGGCCGAGGTTCACACGCTGCTGTTCGAGATCGATCAAGCCAACCGCACGGCGGCTCCGAAGACCGATCAGAGCGGCGAGCTCAAGGCGCTCGTGACCCACATGGGGTTCGAGCCCGCCACGATCGGGTCCAACGCCGAAGCCAAGCGGGTCGTCGGGGCAGACGAGGTCGCGCGAATCGACGAGGTGTTGAACAAGCCCAGGATCGTGCTCAAACCCACCGTCGCTCACCCGAAGGGCAAGATGGTCGGGAGCTCGTGGGTGTTCGAGATCTTCGTGAATGTCCCGGGCGTCAAAGATCCCGTTGACGTCGTCGCCGGCTCCATCAAGATGAAGCCGGATCCCACACACCCCGGCAAGTTCCTCGTCGACGAGACTCAGACGCTCGACTTCGTGATCAAGAAGACGAGAGAAGTGAACGGACGTGAGGTGCGCATCGAGGTCGAGGGACACAAGCAATTGACCGACTACGTCATGAAGGAGTCCATCTCGCAATTCGAGGCCGAGTTCCACGAGAAACCCGTGATGGGCGGACAGCTCGCCTGGGACAACAAGGCCGCCTTCCAGCACGCCTATGCCGAGATCGAACGGGCCGCGATCAAAGGCGGAAAGAAGCTCACGAAGCAGCAGATCGCGGACCAGGCTATCCTGAAGACCAAGTATGGCGAGGCGCGCGACAAGGCGGGCTATCATGTCAGCACCACCGTCAGTGGGGACACGGAGATCGTGACCGGCGACCCACCGAGGCTCGTGATCGTTCCCGACAGGGTCGAAGCGATGGCACGTCCGAAAGTGAAATGATGATGGAACCCGAACATCGCTCCCAGGTGGAATATGCGCTGCGGCGCCCGCTGACCGATGAGGAACTCGTCGTCGTCGACGACCTTGCGGCGTTGCCGCCGTTGCATTTCGATGTGGTAAAGCAGATCTACAGGCGAGATCCCTTCGCCGCGATTAAATACCTGCTCGCGGTGACAGACGACATCGACGTTTCGGCGGTGCGAAAATATGTGCTCGGCTTCGACGAAATCCTCGCGCAGCGCGACCCCAACAGGGGATTGCTCATTCGGCGGCTCTATGAAAGCAAGCTCGGTCGCGCGCTGACCGCCGATGAGATGGTCGGAGCGACGTCGCTCGAGTCGATCACGCGCGTGCAACGCGCTGTCGCGCGCGCGCTTGCCGTGAAGGATCGCAGCCTCGCAGCGTCGTATCTCCGCGCTCTGGTCCCATCTGCGTCGTGGCAGGACTCGGATGATTTTCTGGACAGCTTGACGGGGGCAGAATGAAGATCGCGCGCAGCAGCCTCGAGTGCAGGCTGTTCATCGAGCTCGACGTTTGCGCGTGCGGCCAGACGCCCGGCGGCCTGGCGAACCGCCGAGCGTCTCCGAAAGTGAAATGACGATGGAACCCGAACATCGTTCCCAGGTGGAACATGCGCTACAGCGCCCCCTGACCGACGAGGAGCTCGTCGTCGTCGCGGATCTTGCTGGGTTGCTGCCGTCGCATCTCGAGGTGATCGAGCGGCTTCACAGGCGAAGTCTCATCGCGGCGCTCCTCTACCTGCGCGCGGTGACAAACGACATCGACCCTTCGACGCTGCGAAACTACGTGCACGGCTTCGACAGCTTCCTCGCGGAGCGCGACCCCAACAGGGGATTGCTCTTTCGGCGGCTTTATGAAAGCAAGCTCGGTCGCGCGCTGACCGGCGACGAGATGGACGGAGCGACTTCACTCGAGTCGATCACGCGCGTGCAACGGGAGGTCGCGCGCGCGCTTGCCGTGAAGGATCACGGCCTCGCACGGGCGTATCTTGGCCATCTGGTTCCATCCGCGTCGTGGGAAGAGCGGCAGTTGTTTCTGGACAGCCTACCGACGGCAGAATGAAGATCGCGCGCAGCAGCCTCGAATGCAGGCTGTTCATCGAGCTCGACGTTTGCGCGTGCGGCCAGACCCCCGGCGAGCGTCGTGCCGGCGCGGCGGGAGCCGCGGCTACCGGTGCGGGCTGGACGGCGTGACGATCTCGGGCGCGTCGGCGTCCCAGGCGAACCGCCAGCGCAGGGTACCGTCGACGATGCGCGCGGCCTGGGCCTTGGCGAGGCTCGCGAACTCGGGTTGCCCGACGAGCAGCGCGCCGACCGCGGACAGGCCGGGCTCGTGGCCGACCACCACGACGATCGACCCGGCGGGCAGGGCGGTGAGCGCGGTGACCACGTCGCGCGGGTTGCCATCGGGCGCGAGCGCCGGCATCGCCTCGACCAGGAGCTCGCTGTGCAGGCCGCTCGCCACGAGCTCGGCGGTCTGGATCGTCCGGACCAGCGGGCTCGACCAGATGTGGGTCGGGACGCAGTCGTGCCAGCGCAGCCGATCGCCGATCGCCACCGCTTGCCGGCGGCCGTTCGCAGTCAGATTGCGATGCGGGTCGGACAGCGCGAGGGTCTCGGGGACGGCCTCGGCGTGCCGGATCAGAAACACCTGCACGGTCCGAGGGTAGCGCACCGCGGGGCCAAGCACACGCCCTGGTTCACGATGACAGGGATCGTCCTGATCCGGCGCGCTCCTCGTCCGGCCGGTACGGGGCAAGCCCCGCCGGTCGCGGGGCATGGTACGCACCTCATGGGTCATGGAACGCGGCGCTGATCTCGCTCGCGCGGTCACCGTCCTCGCGGCCGGCGGCCTGGTCGCGTTCCCGACCGAGACGGTGTACGGGCTCGGCGCCGACGCGGCGAGCGAGGCCGCGGTCGGCCGGATCTTCACGGCCAAGGGCCGGCCCCGCGGCCATCCGCTGATCGTGCACCTCGCCGAGGGCGCCCGGCTCGACGACTGGGCGATCGAGATCCCCGAGGCCGCCCGCCGGCTGGCGCGCGCCGCGTGGCCCGGCCCGTTGACGATCATCTTGCGCAAGGGGCCGCGGGCCGCCGCGGCGACGACGGGCGGCGCCCCGACCGTGGGGCTGCGGGTGCCGGCGCACCCGGTCGCGCAGGCGCTGCTGCGCGGGTTCGGGGGCGGGATCG
>JAUKWE010053700.1:0-15917 GCA_032356425.1 Cumathamnion decipiens | reverse complement strand
CCGTCCGCGTCGCACCTCCAGCTCGTCCCCGGCACCCTCGAGACCAAGCAGCTCTACGGCGACGGCTTCGTCCTCGAGGGCGGCCTCGGCGCCACCCTCGATCCGGGCACCGATCGGCTCCGCGTCGCCTGCGCCCGCGCGCGCGAGCTCCGCGCCGGCAACACCACGGGCCGGGTCTACGCCGACGTCGAGCTCGTCGGCTCGCTCACCGCCCTCTTGTCCGCCGTCGACGGCGTCGCGCGCGTCCCCGCCAGCTTCGCGCTGCGCGGCGCCGCCGATCGCGACCCGCGCTGGCGCTCGATCTCCACCCCCGCCCTGCGCACCCGCGGCCTCGTGCGCGCCCGCCGGAGCCGCGCGTGATCACCCAGCGCGACCTCGTCCAGCGCCTCGCCCGCCGCACCATCGGCGCGTGGAGCGTCGTCGAGCGCCTCCAGGACCTCGCCATCGCCGACGAGCTCCGCGGCCTCCAGCGCCGCGACCACCGCACCCGGCTCGCCCTCATCGTGCACCAGGACGTCCCGCGCGGCCGGGGCAGCGCGCGCCTCGACCTCGACGCCTTCGACGGCTCCGCCGACGACGTCATCGATCAAGCCCTCGCCCTCGCCCTCGCCGCCGTCGGCCCCGCCTGGACCTCCACCCCGCCCGCCGCGCCCGCCAAGGTCCGCGTCGCCGACGACGCGCTCCTCAAGCACGATCTCGAGGCCGTCGCCGACGGCACCCTCGCCCGCCTGCGCCGCCCGCCCAACATCACCGTCACCGCCAGCGCCTCCGCCCTGCGCGAGCAGATCACCGTCATCGCGAGCTCCGGCTTCCACGCCAGCTGGCTCGCCACCAGCCTGCGCGCCGACGCCCTCGTCGCGACCCCGGGCGACGCCGGCCGCAGCCTGACCGTGTCGCGCGAGGCCCGTCGCACCGACGACCTCCACCTCGACGCCGCCCTCGCCGATGCCGCCGTCGATCTCCTCGCCCTCGCCGGCGCGGCCCCGCCCTCGCCGGGCCCGTGCGCCCTCTGGCTCGGCCCCGAGGCCCTGCTCCACGGCGACGACCACGGCATCTGGACCCTGTTCGCGCACCAGGCCGACTCCGCCGTCGAGCGCCAGGGCCTCACCCGGTACCGCTGGCGCTCCGAGATCAGCCCCGGCGCCGCCCAGGTCGCCGAGCCGCTCTCCATCACCAGCAACGGCGCCCTCGACTTCGCCACCCGCTCCACCCCCGTCACCGACGACGCCGTCGCCATCCGCCAGTTCCCCCTCATCCATCGCGGCGTCGCCGTCGGCCTGGGCCTGTCGCCGCGCGAGGCCGCCCTGCGCAACACCGATCCCAACGGCGGCGTGCGCAACCTCGTCGTCGACCTGGGCACCTGGCCCGGCACGCCCTCGGCCACCACCCGCACCATCGAGGTCCGCCGGCTCCACGCCCTCTCGATCGATCCGTACACCGGCGACGCCACCTTCGACATCGCCCTCGGCTTCGAGCATCGCCCCGACCGCCCCGAGCCCATTCCCTTCGCCGACGGCACCCTCCGGCTCGACCTCGTCGCCGCCCTCGCGCGCGCCCGCCGCTCGAGCCAGCCCCTCCGCCGCGGCGCCTACCACGGCCCCGCCAGCGTCCTCATCGACGACGCCGAGCTGATGACCTGACGCCCGCTGCGGCGCCCCGCCGCCCGCGCGTGCTATGTTCCCCGACACTGCGAGCGTGGTGGAATTGGTAGACACGCAGGATTTAGGTTCCTGTACCTAACCGTGTGGGGGTTCGAGTCCCCCCGCTCGCACCAGTTAACTACTGTAATTAAGGTGCTTTCTTTCTCGGGAACCACCGCCGCTGCCACGTGGCTGCCACGCGCACTGAGCATCTTGAGAACCCGAGCGTCCCGGATCGGCCTCGTTCATCGCCGCGAGCCGCACGTGGAACGAGGAGCCCGAACATGAGTAAGCGCAACCACCGGGCCAGACCACCGAAGCGGCCTTCTGACAACTTCGACCTGGAATCCTGATCGCCGGCGCGTCGGGGGCGCTGACCGGACGTCGCACCTGGGCAACAGGCCCAGCGCGGCGTTGCCGTCTTCGCCAGGGTCAAGCTCCTCGGGCCCTTCGTAAACGAACGAACCGTGATGAGCATCGTCCTCACCAAGAACTCGAAGCTCTGCGCCGACCGGCTCGCGCGACCGCGCAGGACGCGATCTGGAGCGTCCGCGCTCTTGTGGAGCGCCCCCCTGGCGACAGCCGCGAGGGTCTGCTATCGGCGAACACCATGGGTCAATCGGAGCAACTCGCCCAACAAACGTTTGCCGAGGAGACGGAGCGCACGACGGACGGCGCGGCCGGGTGGCGAGATCCGCCCGAGATCCGGCTCGACAAGGTGCAGAACGACGGCTTCCTCGTGATCCACCGGCCGCACGGACTGGCGCATCTGCCCGCGCCGTGGCCGCTGGCGCAGCCGCATGGCGAAGTGATGATCGAGCTCAAGCTCGCCGGCAACCACCTCGATCGGAAGGAGATCGCACGCGCCGTGCTCCGGCGGCAGGCCCGGGAGCTCCAGCGGATCGAGGAAGAGGATGCGTCGTGGCGAGGACATGAGCCGCTCTGGCTCATCGCCCCGCACCGCCCCGGGTGGCTGGACGAGGTATACGCGCCCGAGCGCGTCGCGCCGGGCTGCTACTGGATCGAACGGCAATGGCAGAAGTTCCTGTGGATCGCGGCGAACGAGCTCCCGCTCCTCGATGAGCTGGTCCCGTTCCTGCTCGCCCGGTCCGGTCAGGCGCTGAATGACTTCGGCCGCTGGGTGGCGCCGCGCCGACCGACCGAGTGGGTGCTGCTGCTAGAATAACCTTCCGATGTCGATGCCGACGCAAGACGATCTGCTCCGGAGGTTCAGCCGGGCCGATGATCCCGAGATCGAGGCCCGGCGGCAGCACATCCTCAAGATCTTGCTGGAGCAAGACCCCAAGATGCGGCAGCTGCTGCAGCAGGAAGGTCGGCTGACCGCGACGCGCGCCTCCCTGCGTCTGGTGCTTGCGAACCGGCAGCTCACGCCGAGCCAGGACGACGACGCGCGCATCGACGCGTGCACCGACCTGGCGACCTTGGAGCGCTGGATCGGCCGAGCCAGCAACGCGACTAGCATCTCGGACGTGCTGCGGTAGCCGACGCGGCGAGCACGCCGACACGTGCAGGATCGCACCCGGGTCGCCGATCCGGAAACGCGGTGGTCCCTGGAAAGCCCGAAATGCGACGAGATGGTCACCTTCGCGCAGGGGCGTTTGCGCGGCCGGGGGCCTTCCCCTACGATGTCGGCTGATCGGCCACGGACCACCAGGACAGAGGGCGGCGCGCAATGTACGTAAGGGTTGGCGACATCGACATCTTCTACACGATCGCCGGTGTGGGGCCGACGTGCCTCGTCCCCAGCCTCGCCGGGACGCCCATCTATGAGCGGACCTTCACCCCGGCGCTCCAGGACGTGATGCAACTGGTCTTCGTCGAGCTGCGCGGGAATCGCACCGCGACCGGGGACATCGACGCCCTCACCTTCGACGCGATGGTCGACGACCTGGACGGGGTGCGCCGCGCGCTCGGCCTGGGCCGGGTCGCGGTGCTCGGGCACTCAGCCCACTCCTTCCTCGCCCTCGCCTATGCGGCGCGCTATCCCGAGTTCACCTCCCATGTCCTGGCGATCGCGGGCGCGCCGGGGATGACTGCGGGGGTGGCGGCGCGGACCGCGACGTATTGGGACCTGATCGCCTCGCCCGAGCGCAAGCGCATCGTGGCCGAGAACCGGGCCAGGCTGACCGAGGAGGTTCTGGCGCGGCTGACGCCGAGCGAGCGGGTCATCGTGCCGTACGTGGCGAACGGGCCGGTCTTCTTCCCCGACCCGACCTACGACTGCACCCCGCTCTGGGAGGGGCACGAGCAGATTTCCGACCGCCTGTTCGCGCGCTTCTGGGGGCCGCAGGCACAGTTCGGCGCGTTTGACCCTGAAGCAAATCTTCCGAACGTCGTCGCCCCGGTCTTCATCGCCCAGGGCGTCTTCGATTTCGCCGCGCCGCCGCATGCCTGGGCAGGTGAGCTGGAGAAGCTGCCGAATGCGACGTACCGGGCGTTCGAGCGCAGCGGTCACTACCCGCAGCTGGACGAACGGGAGGTGTTTGGCAAGGCGGTGGCGGGCTGGTTGGGGCGGGGTAAGTAGGAGGCGCAAGGAGGCGCAAGCCTCCAGAAGCGCCTGCGGCCCGCTGTCGGCAGAATAAGCCACGCGCAGGGGAAGCGGCGCAGCCGACTCCCTGAGAGATCGCAGCAACAGCCCGCTCGGCAGCGCGACGCTCACGAGATCAGCCACCAACGCGCTCACACGCTGCGACACGCGGGCGAGATCGGCACGCGGCGCACGGAAGCTGGCGCGGCCCCAGCACCGGGGCAACAATGGCAGTGCCCCCACGCGGATCTCGTCGTGACCACGCCACCCGCCCACCCCAAGATCTTCCACATCACGCACGTCGACAACCTCCGCTCGATCGTGGCCGTGGGCGAGCTTTTGTCGGACGCATCGATGATTGTCCGAGGTGGTCCGCTGGCGGGCATCGGCATGTCGACCATCAAGCAGCGACGGCTCGCGCTCCCTGTGACCTGTCACGCCAACGATCACGTGGGCGACTACGTCCCCTTCTACTTCTGCCCGCGATCGATCATGTTGTTCGTCATCCACTGCGCGAACCACCCCGATCTTACGTATCGGGGCGGCCAGGCACCGATCGTCCACATGCAGGCCGACCTTCATGTCGTGATCGCGTGGGCTCGCCAGAACAACCGGCGATGGGCGTTTTCACTCTCGAACGCGGGCGCACGGTACGCGAGCTTCCGAGCGGACCCCGCGGAACTGGATCAGATCGATTGGGCCGCCGTGGCATCCACCGATTTCCGGAGCTCCACCGTCAAGGAGGCAAAGCAAGCCGAGTTCCTCGTGCACGGCTCCTTCCCCTGGGATCTCGTCGAGGCCGTGGGCGTGATCTCCGATGGCGTCCGCGGGCAAGCCGAGGCTGCCATCGCTGCTTCGACCCACCAGCCGGCCGTCATCGTCCGACCGAAGTGGTACTATTAGCCAGGGATCGCGAACGATGATCGAGGTTGCCCGAGGCGACATCTTGAAAGCCGACGCCGAAGCGTTGGTGAACACCGTGAACTGCGTCGGTGTCATGGGGCGGGGCATCGCCGCACAGTTCAAGCGCGCGTACCCGAAGAACTTCCATGCCTACCGGCAGGCGTGCACGCGCCACGAGGTGCAGCCAGGCCGAATGCTGATCGTCGAGACCGGTCAGCTCGCGAACCCCCGCTGGGTGATCAACTTCCCGACGAAGCGTCATTGGCGCGGCACCAGCCGGATCGAAGACATCGACGCCGGCCTTGCCGCCCTGGTCGCGGATATCCGCCGGCTCGGCATCACGTCGATCGCGGTGCCGCCGCTCGGATGCGGCCTGGGCGGCCTGGACTGGGCCGCGGTTCGCCCTCGCATCGAACAAGTCTTCGCCACGTTGCCTGATGTGACGGTGCTCCTCTTCGAACCGGACGGAGCGCCGGTTCCCAAAGACATGGTCAAGTCCACCAACGTGCCAACGATGACTCCGGGCCGAGCCGTCCTGGTCGGACTCATCGAGCGCTACCTCGCCGGGCTGATGGATCCCTTCGTCGCCCTCCTCGAGATCCACAAGCTGATGTACTTCATGCAGGAGGCCGGCGAGCCGCTGCGCCTGCGTTACACGAAGGCGCTGTACGGGCCCTACGCGGAGAACCTTCGCCAGGTGCTCGCGCACGTGGAAGGGCACTTTCTGACCGGCTATGCCGACGGCGGTGACGCCCCCGACAAACAGCTCAAGCTTGTGCCCGGCGCCAGCAAGGACGCCCTGGCGTTCCTGGAGATCCACCCGGACACCAAGGCCAGGTTCGATCGCGTCGCCCAGCTCGTACAGGGCTTCGAGACCCCGTTCGGCATGGAGCTGCTCGCCACCGTGCACTGGGTGGCGGTTCATGACGGAGTCCTCACGGTCGACGAAGCCGTCGATGCCGTCTACCAGTGGAACGATCGCAAGCGGGTGTTCGAGCCGCGTCAGATCCAGCTCGCGTGGGACGTCCTCGGCGCGGGTGGCTGGCTGGGCACCGAGCCCGCTCCGGCACGAGCGCGGCTCTGAAGCCGCATCGGCGATGGCCAACCGCCGCGTAGGCCCTCAAGACCTGCTCGAGGAGCGGTCGGGGTTCGGCGGAACCGGACCTCAGCTGTTTGCTCGCGCTCAACGCCGAAGTCGAGGTCTTGAGGCTAGCGCGCGGATGAGCGCACTCTCACGCCGGCAAACTGGCGCCGGCCCGGCACGCGCGCGTAGAAGCGGGTCACGGCCACCGTCGGCCGCGAGGTCCCCATGCGCCCGAGCTCGATCGCGATCCTGTGCTCTCTCCCCATGGCCACGTGCGTCACGCCCGCCACCGAAGAGGTCGCCAACGCGATTGGCAGCGGCAGCGGCAGCGCCACGTGCAGCGCGCCGCTCGCCATCTCGCTGGCCCCGTCGCCGGTCACCGTCGCGCTGCAGACCACGGCGCACCTCACCGCGATCGTCACCACCACGGGCGTGACCGCCGGCACCGCCACCGTCTCGCTGACCGCGACCGACACGATCACCCACGCCGCGGTCACCGGCTGGACGATCACGGCCGCCCAGGGCGTCGCGCTGCCCGCCACCGGCGCGGTGCTCGTCGGCTTCGACGTCACCGTTCCCAGCGATAGCGCGTCGATGTCGGTCGACCTCGACGCCAACGTCACCCTCGGCACGCTCGTCGCCGACGCCCCCGGCCACGTCGATGTGATCAAGCGGATCACGATCGTCATCCCAGCCGGCGCTGGCGTCGTCTCGCCGCACCCCGGCCTGGGCCCCCAGAACCTCAACGTCCGCGCGGGCACCGTCGTCGACTTCGTCAACGCCGACTCGCTCCAGCACGTGATCCACGGCAACGGCGGCATCCTGCACGAGACGACCACCAGCGGCTTCCCCGGCACCACGTTCACCGTCACCGTCACTGCGAGCGGCAGCTGGTACTGCCACACCCACGAGGCCGGCATCGTGGCCCGCACCATCACCGTCGTGCCGTAGCTCGGCGCCGCGCGCGCCGGGGTGATCCGCGACTCCCCGTCGCCTCCCCAGGCGGATGCGCCACCGCCACGCGAGGATCGGCGCCCGAATGGGATTCAGGTAGGTTACGAGAACCAGAACGTTCGAGCGCCCGGCGCCCGAAGCGTGGTGATCCGGGAATGACACTCTCTGCTCCGGAGTAACCTCGCGCGGATGCGGATTCGCTATTCGGGCTCGGCCACCGGCGTGTTTGTGCTCGACGGCGTGAACGAGGTCACCGTCGGTCGCGCGCAGGACACGCAGCTTCGCGTGGACGATGCGACGGTCTCGCGCAAGCACGCGAGGCTGCGGCGCGAGGCCGGCCAGTGGATCATCGAGGATCTGCACTCGGTGCAGGGGGTCCTGCTCGCCGGGCGCAAGGTGACCCGCCACGTGCTGCGCATCGGCGACGTGCTGCACCTCGGCACGCTCGTCCTCACCATCGAAGCAACCCCACCGGCACACGCGATCACGGTCGCCGATCCGGTGATCGCGGCGTCGGCCGGCGCGGCGGTCACGATCGGCAAGGCGTTCGCGTTCATCGGCCGCGACCTGCTCGAGCAGCCGTCGCTCCAGTGGCTCAAGCCCATCGTCGAGCCGAGCGCGATCCGCGGCGTGATCGTCCCGCTGATCGGCGTCGCGCCGGTCGACCTGCCCGGCGTGCAGCTCGCGCCGCTCGCGCCGCCGCGGTTTGCCGCGACGAGCGTGACCTCCGACAGGGCGCTGTACCGCGAGGGCAGCGACACCGTGAACCTGCTCGTCGTCGACCCGCTCGGCGGCGATCGCGAGGTGGTGCTCGAGGTCGCGCTCGACGGCACGCGGCTCACCTCGCGTCCGCTGCGGCTGTCGCGCGGGGCCGCGACGGCCGCGCTCGGCGACCTGCCGGCCGGGAGCTACGAGATCTCGGTGCGCGACGCGCCCGAGGGCGTGGCGCCCTGCACGTTCACCGTCGCGACCTACCGGCTGTCGCCGCTGGTCGCGGCGCTCGAGCGCAAGGCGCTCGACGGCGATCGGCTCGTGCTCGACCTGCGCTTGACCACGTTCGGCGCGCCCGTCGAGGGTGAGGTGGACGTCGAGCTGCTCGACGACGGCGACCGCGTCGCACGCGACCGCGTGACCGCGAGCGACGGCCAGGCGCGCGCCACGTTCCAGCTGACCGGCGAAGGCCCGCATGTCGTCAACGTGCAGCTGGTCGCCGATCCGGGCCGCACGGCGTCGATCCCGATCGTCGGCAGTCGCGCCGCGGATCGCGAGGACACCGTGTTCTCGACGCTCGGCCCGGAGATCCTCGGGTCGCTGTTACCCTCGGACGACGCGGGCGAGGTCCGCGGCGTGTGGCTGCGGCGCGGCGGGACCAGCTCGTCGCCGGTCGTCCTCGATCGCGCCGACACGCGCCGGCCGCGCCTGACCGCGCTGACCGCGATCGAGCGCGTGAGCGTCGTGATCTGCGATCCGTGCGTGCCGGCCGCGCGCAAGGACGCCGTCGACGTCGCGACCGCACCGCACCCGGCGCAGGTCGATCCGCAGTACGCGCTGGCCGAGCAGCAGTTCATCGCCGGTCAGCTCACCGAGGCACGCGAGGCGCTCCTCGCCGCGCGCGAGCGCCTGTTGCCGTCGCCGCACCCGAACTACGCCTACTTCCTCGCGTGCTGTCACGCCCGCCTCGGCGACCTCGCGGCGGCGCGCGACGCGCTGCGCGCGGCGATCGGCGATGGCTGGAAGAACCTCGCGCACCTTGCGGCCGACGATGACCTCGCCGCGCTGCGCGGTGATCCGTGGTTCGACTCGATCGTCCGCGGCGGCGTGCGCGTGATCGATCGATCGCTCGCCGCCGATCAGGTGATCGAGCTCGACGTGCCGTCGCCGATCGCGCTGCTCGCGATCGGCGCGTACGTCGACGGCGTGCCGTGGGAAGGCCACGCGACGATCGTCGCGCCGACCCGGCTCGCGCTCGCGATCGAGGCACCACGGTCACCGCGGCCGGGCAGCGACATGACGGTCGCGGTCACGACGAACGCGGATGCGGCCGTCTACCTGATCGTGAAGGACGCCCGCCTGCTGTCGACCGATACCCCGACGAGCATGCTCGCCAGTCGCCTGAAGGCGTTCGCGACCACGGCCGGCGCCCTGCTCGGCAAGGGCACGCCGACGGCCAAGCTCGGTGATCTGCTGTCGTCGTTGCGGATGCCGGGGGGATCGATCCCGCCCGTGAAGTACCGGCCGGCGCTCTGGGAAGAGTTCCAGCAGATGGCGAGCGACTTCGATTGCTCGATCGACTACCTGATCAACGAAGCGATGCGGTACTACGCGCGCTCGAAGAACTATCTATCGGCGGGTGGCCCGCAGATGGTAGGCGCGGCGGCGATGCCGGCCGCCCCGGTCGCGAACCTGGGGGGCGCCTCCGCCCTGCGACGACCGAGCCCGATGCAGCCGGCAGCGATGCCGCCCACGATGGCCCCGATGGCTGCGCCGGCACCGATGATGATGAGGGCGCAGGGCATGGGCGGCGACTGGATCGGGACTGCGCCGAGCGCGGTCGAAGCAGGGGCGGCCGGCGCGCCGCAGGGCGAGGGCCCGCACACCGCGCGCACGATCGACGAAGCGCCCGAGCTCCTGTTCGCCGGGCTCGTCCCGATCGTGAACGGTCGGGGCACGGTGACCGTCGCGCTCCCCGAAGCGTTTGCCGACTACGTGATCGAGGCGTTCGCCGTCGACGGTACCGAATGGGCAACCGCGGAGGCGCACGTGCGCGCCGAGCTCATCCACTTCGTCGCCTTCGAGTTGCCAGCGTTCGTGCATCCGGACGATACGGCCGTCGGTCGCCTCACGGCGGGTTGCGGCGCCGCCGGCATGACGATCGCGGTCACGCGCGACGGCGCGCCGATTCCCATCCTGGCCGACGGCGTGCCGGTCGCGGCAGGGACGACGATCGCGGGTCCTCGCACCGAGATCAGCTTCCTCACCGGCCCCGGCGATCTCGTCGCGAGCGTGACCGACCTTGCCAGCGGCGAGGCGATCACCACGCACAAGCGCATCGATCCGCCGGGGACGTTGCGCCGGCTGACGCGCACCGTGCGGTTCCTGCGGCGCGGTGAGAAGGTCGCGCTCGCCGACGATCCGTCGATCGTCACGCTGCGGGCGCTGCCCGGGCTCGACCGGCCGTTCACGCTGCTGTGCGACGCGACCGCCGACTATGCTCACGCCTGCTGCGAGCAGACCGCCGCGAAGATCCTCGCCGCGTGCTCGATGTACCTGTTCGCCGGCGACGACCCGCGGCGGCGCTTCCGCGCCGAGGAGGTCATCCTCGCCGGCGTGCGGCGCGAGCGCACGATGTGGATGAAGGGCCGCGGCTTCCGCGCGTACCCGACCAGCGGCAACGAGGTGGACACCTATGTCGGGCCGATGGCGGCACGCTACCTGTGGAACGTCGACCTGTTGCGCGGCGCCGACCCGGGTCGCGCGCTGGTGACGGCGATCGACGAGGCGCTCGAGATGGCGCACGACACGACCCAGGCCTACCGCCTGGCGTGGCCGCCCGCGCCGAGCGATCGACCCGCGGACGCCTACGGATCGGTCCGGTTCGGCGAGCCGAGCCAGCGCACGCAAGCGGCCGAGCGCATGCATGGCTGGGCCGAGCGCGCCGTCGCGACCCTCGACCTGCCGCCGCGCAACGCGGTCGCGTTCCGCGCCGATGCGGCCTACGCGGCCGCGGCGCTGCTGCGTGGTGGCGGTGATGCCGCGGTGCCGCTGGCGCTGCGCCTCGCGAATCGCGTGATCGCCGATCTCGGCGCGGAAGGTCGGTTGTATTCGACGGTCGACTCGGTCGCCGCGATCGCGCTGATGGCCGAGCTGCAGGCGGCGAAGATCGTCGGCGGCGGTCACGCCATGATCGACGGCAAGCGCACCGCGATCGGTGATGCAGCCGCGCTCGGCGAGGCCGCCGAGATCGGCGCCGAGGATGCGACGGTGGCGGTCGAAGTCACGCGCATCCTCGAGGAGGACTGGGCGAGGTTCGCGAACGCGGTGCCGGTCACGGTCACGCTCACGAGCAAGGGCCGCGCGACGACGCGCGCGACGATCGGCGACGCGCTCGAGCTCGTCGTTCGCCTCGACGACGGCTACCAGACCGGCGATCTCGTGTGGGTCGCGCTGCCCGATGCGCTGTCGCGCGTGATCGGTGGTGGTCAGATCAAGCGCTTCTCGGTCGATCCGGCCGGCAAGGCCGAGGTCACGATCCCGCTCGCGGCCACGGCGCTGACGCTCGATCGGCGCGGCGAGCAGGGCGCGCAGCGGTTCGCGGTGTGCGTGCGGAACATGTTCGAGGAGGAGCGCGCCGGCAACCCCGGCTATCTCGAGGTGTCGATCGTGCCCCCGAAGGCCGGTGCATGAATCCGTGGCTTGCGCGCGCACCAGCCGAGGCGCTACGATACGGCATGATCTTCTACTGGAAGAGCACGTGAACCAGCTGTCGTGACGCGAGGAGTTCCTTGCGCAGCAGCGGTATCGAGATGGAAGAGGTCAACTACGCCAAGGCCGGGCTGACCGAGGCAGTCGTGCGGGACATCGTCGCCAGGGCTGGCTCGGTGGCCGCGGTGCTGAACACCCGGCACGCAACGGCGAAGCAGCAGGGCTGGGTCGCGTCGCCGCCGTCCGCGGCGGTGTTCGCCAAGGCCGTGGTCGCCGACGTCAACCTGCTGCGCCGGCCGATCGTGATCGACGGCGAGCATGTGATCATCGGGTTCGATCGCGAGGCCTACAAGCAGCTGACGAAGCCGAAGAAGTAGCCGTCGGGTTGGGGGCGGTCGCCACCGTCAGTTCGTTGATGGCCCGGGGCGACGCGCCTGCGTGGCACGCGCCATCCGGACGGCCTCGGCATGCCGTACTTCCTCGGCATCCTCCTCGGCTTGCGCCTGGTCCCAGGTCTTGCCCTGGCGCGCATCGTCCCAGCCGAAGCGTGCGCCCTGGTTGTCGTTCGGGTTGAGCGCGAGGATGCGTTCGAAGACCCCGATGGCGTCCTCGGTACGACCGAGGCGCCAGAGGCACAACGCGTAGCCATGCAAGCAGCGCAAGAACGGCCGGTTGTAGAGTTCGCCCCACGGCAGCACGCCGTCGAAGCCGTCGGGTAGCGACAGCTCACCGATCCGTATGCCAATCTCGTAATGCAGGATCGCGCGCTGCGGAGTCCGGTCGAACCGGTGGTTTCCGAGGTGCGCATGCGCGTCCAGGCAGCGCAGATCGCGAAGCAACGTGTCCATGAGCAACGCGCGCGCACCATCGCGGTCGCCGGCCGCTGCCAGGTCCGCCGCCTCGCAGGTCGGGTTGTCATCCGGATCGCTCTCCGGGAACGCGCCCCAGGCGATACCGTCCATCTCATACCAGGCGCGAGGCTCGGCGGTGAGCCTGCGCCACAACGGTGCGTAGGGATCCGGATCCCGCACGTGCTCGTAACCCTCGCGGAGGTTCACCAGGTCGCCGCCCGACAACGGCAGCGGCGGAAGGCCGAGCTTGCCGACCTCCACGCGTGCGCGCTCGATCTTGCCCGACGCGTAGGCGTCGCCACGATACCTCCACTGCTTCTCGATCCGGAGGGTGATGATCTGCCCGGGCACGAGCGGGAAGACCTCACGCGAACGCAACGTGATCTGCTCGTCCCCACCCAGGATCCGGATCCGCGCCGTGCTCATCGCGCCGATCTTCAGAACAGCCGCTTCCACCTGGACCTGTGGCTGGCCGATCGGCATCGCGCTGGTCTCCGGCTCCGGGTTCTCCGGCTCGCTGATCTGCGCCTCGGTCGTCGTCGGCTCGGTCGCGTGCAGCTGGCTCGCCTGCGGATCGGCGGCGGGCGGTTCGTCCGGAATTCCGAGACGCTGGGCGCGTCCGCGTATCACGTGAACCCGCGCCGCCGTGTACGACTCACCGGTCTTGTGCTGTCGCTCTCGAATGATCGACTTGAGATCTCGCTTCGTGGTCATCGCTTCGTTCCTCCTTGCCGTGCTGCTCCGGCCCCCGCCCTCGGCCACACGGCGTTGGGAGCACACGACAATCCACCCGGAGGAGTCAACTCCCCTTTGCCCGGTCGAGGGATCCCGCGGGGGTGGATCCATCGGGGTTCGGCGTCGGTGCCGCCGTGGCACCGAGAATCGCGTAGCCCGCGCCGGACGTCAAGGTTGGATCCCGCCAGACAAGCCGGATCGGCCTTGCTATCACGCACGGCCCTCGCGCGACCCGCGGCGGGTCCAAGGTCACTTCGAAACCGTGGCCGGGTACAGACAGTCCACTCCCGGGAGCCGGCACCGCACAACACCGCTTCTTTGTGCGCGACGCTATGCTACTGCCCGCGATGTTGGTAAGCCTACGCTAGGCGAGCGTGTCGCCGAGGTGACGGTACGATGCCAAGGTACGGCGGCATACCGATGCGCTCCGCGCACTGGAGAATACGAACAAGCAGGACATCGAGGCGGTCGGTCGTGAAGGCGACCGTTCCAATGAGGCGTTACTTCGAGACGTTCTTCAACCATGACCCGATGGACGAGCTGAGCGAGGCCGCCGCACGCGGGACAGGAACCTACGTCGTCGAGGACGATCCATCAATGCGACGGTATCGGCGGGTCATCGACAATGGGGGCGGCTCTTTCTTATCGGGGCTCTTCGGGAGCAAAAATGGCTCTCCTCCAGGTTTAGTGGGAGGCGCGACCGCATGGATCTGGTCGTAGGGGCGGCACGATGACTTCCACGCCGTTTGGTGAGGATGCGCACATGGCCCCGCGGACCCAAGGTAACGCGGCGACTTTCACTACCAGTCGCAGTACCGAGGGTCCGCGTGCGTACTACGACGCTCCTCCACAAATTGCTAGGTCTGAAAAGCACCCGTGTGCGCAACGTGTCGTTTGATGAGGAAAGCTTGGTGGTCGATGTAGCACCGACCTGGAATCGCGCTCGATGCTCCGAATGCGGGAGGAAGGGCCCGGGCTACGATCGAGATCGCGGGCGACGCTGGCGTCATCTCGACGTCGCCGGGATGAAGCTTACCCTGCGCTACGACATCCGTCGGGTGAGCTGCCCGAAGTGCCAGGCTGTGAAGGTAGAACGCGTGCCGTGGGCGGAAACCAGTTCGTGGTTCACGGTCCCGTTCGAAGACCACGTCGCCTACCTCGCCCAACGTAGCGACCAGACCACGGTGAGCGAGTCGATGCGCGTCGCATGGGGGACCGTCGGCGCGATCGTGCAACGCGTGGTTGCGCGTCGCCGGGAAGGCGATCCGCTCGATGGGCTGGTGACCATCGGTGTCGACGAGCTGTCGTACCGGCGGCACCACCAGTACGTGACCGTGGTCGTCGACCACGCGACCCGCCGTATCGTCTGAGCGCGCGAAGGCAAGGACGCCGATACGCTCAAGGCCTTCTTCGCCGAGCTCGGCGAGGCACGCTGCGCCCAGCTTGAGGCGGTGACCATCGATATGTCTGGCGCATACATCAAGGCGGTCACGGAGGCCACGCCCAACGCGCAGATCATCTTCGACCGGTTCCACGTCCAGCGCCTCGCGCAGGATGCCGTGGACGAGGTGCGCCGCGACGAAGTGCGGGCCGCGACCTCCGAAGCGGAGCGCAAGCACCTCAAGGGGACGCGGTGGCCGCTCTTGAAGAGCTTCTGGAATCTCTCGCTGTTCGACTCGCTGCGCCTGTCCCAGCTGCAACGGAAGAACAAGCGGCTTTACCGGGCCTACCTGCTCAAGGACGGCCTGGTCAGGATCCTCGACTGTACGAGCGAGTCGCTGGCACGCATCAAGCTCGACCAGTGGCTCCACTGGGCCCGACGCTCGCGCCTCGAACCCTTCAAGCGCGTCGCGCTCACGGTCGCCAAGCACGCTGAGGGCATCTTGGCCTACGTTCGGTCGGGCCTGTCGAATGGCAGGACCGAGGGCCTCAACGGGAAAGCCCGCACCATCACGCGGCGAGCCTACGGGTTTCACAGCGCCGCCGGTCTCATCGGGTTGCTCATGCTCTGCTGCTCGGGCATCAAGCTCGGCCCCGTCTTTCATTGGCCCGGCTCTACCCATTAAAAAAATCTGGAGTAGCCGTCGGGGCTGTGGACCCTGTGGGGCCGCGCCCAGCCTGCGAGCCTGTGGGCAACCTCTGGACGGCGGCAGTTTGCCGTCCATGAGGTTGTCCATAGGTTCGCGGGCGCGGCTCCACAAGTCCACAGCCCATCTCTGGCGGCCTCGAATTTGCTGTGGAGTCCACCGGGAAGGCTCCCATGTATTTCATTGGCTCGGATCTACCCACTAAACCTAGAGGAGTGCCGCAAAAATGACCGCTTGGCCGGCCTCAGCCGCGGCCGACGTGGTGCCAGCGGGCAAGGCCAGGACCCGCATCTCGACCCGCTTCTCGGCGAGTGGATCCGTCGGAGCCAGCTGACCGCCACGAGGTGGCGCCAGAGCTGACCGCCGCCTATGCCGTAAGCGCCCCGCGAGACCTCGGGAGAGCGTCGGCCGGCTTGTGACCGGCGCGTGCAAGTCGATCCAGCTGGCCCAGACGCCCCGCTCACAACCCTGTGCCTCGTGCCCACGCTCCTTCCGCCGAAATGTATGTTGGGGGGGGGGGCCGGAGAGAACCGGAGAAAGAGAGAGAGATGGGCGGGCATGGCAAGCCGCCGTGACCATCCAGCGGGCGCCAGCGTCCGGCTCTGCGGGCGACGGCGAGTCGTACGCCGGGTAAATCGTGGCAAGCCGTCGATCCTGGCGCGGCACGTCGGTACAGACTGGCGCCCACGTGGG
>JAUKWE010053589.1:0-16094 GCA_032356425.1 Cumathamnion decipiens | reverse complement strand
CCCGAGGCCAGGATCAAGGCGGCCAGCGACGCGAAGCGCGCCAAGAAGGCGCCCCGGTGAGGGTCAGCCCGGGCGCTGCACACCGCCGGCACGTACACTCGCACTGGCACCTTACAGCTGGGCCGGAAGCCCGGTAGCGAACCGCACGGGGGTACTTGTTTCGTCGTGCGGCTCGTGAATATGCTACGTTCGCTGCATCTTCTAACAGCGTAGAAGCGAATCGGTAGGTAGCGGGCACCCGTGGAGGACGAGCTCATGAGCGAGCATGATTCGAAGAACAAGCAGGGACATGGCCAGACCGTCGGGCGGACCGGGATGAGTTCGGCCTCAGCCGAGGTCCCAGGAAAACGCACGCTGACCATGGACCTGGAAGGACCGGCCGAGAGCGCGGCGCCGGTGCAGATGCGGTCAGACCCTCACGGGCTGGCTCTACAGGAGCGCAAGGAGCGCAGCAACGCCGAAGGGATGCAGAGCGTGGTCGTGCGGCCCACGCTGGCGGCCTTCACACCACCATCGGTGAGCGCTCGGAGGCCCACCGCACCAACCGGCGACCACGAATCACCTGCATCCGGCTCCCAGGCCCGGGCTTCAGCCGAGGGGATGGCTCCTCAGCAAACCGAGACCGAGAAACGCAACTACACGACCGCGAGTACGCCGGTCACCCGGGACTTGACACCATCCGGCAGCTCGGGGCTGACGAGCATCAACCTGAGCGATGTAGTGATTCAAGGTGAGGTATATGACGACGGCGGTTCCTGGAAGATTCGAGTGACCGCTGCCTCCACCCATATCCACTGGGGCATCAATTCCGGTGGGTACCAGGTCCCAAATCCCGTGGACGGCGGAAACATCACACAAGCCAACTGGGAAGACGTGATCCGTGAGCTGGCGGGCTATCAAGCTCGGCAGGCCTCGGGCGCGTGGCACGATCCCCACGCCAGCGAGGTCCACGAACTCGACCACGTCCACTGGTTCCAGGGCGAGATCGTCAGAACCTGGCCTGCGATCGAGACGGTGATCACCACGCACGTGCTGGGGGCGACCGCGAGCATGAGCCGAGCGGACGCCGAGACCGCCAGGAATACGTACCTGACCTCGCAAAAGCGGGCCTGGTTCAATGCATATGGAGTGGCGCCGGAGCCACCTGCGTACGCGGCCGGGCAGGCCGTGCTCAACGGCGTCATCAGCCGGATTCGTGCGTATGCTACGTCGAAGGGCTGGACGGCTAGTGCCGGCGGCCCCGGCGGCCCCGGCGGCCATCAACCGCCGCCGTGAAATCATACCGATTTATGCATTACCTTCTCATTCTCATCTCCGTGAGTCTGCTCGGTTGCAGTCACCCGGCAGCCCCATCGAAAACCGCACCTGTATCGGACAACGACATGTCGACGCACATCAGCGAAACCGAAGCCAAGGAACTGGCTCAACAATTCGTGGACAAGGAATGGAACCAGAGAGCCAAAGCGCAGGAGTATGCGCTGGAGTTCGAATCCATACGACTGCACGAAGGTGTGTATCAGGTCCGTTACAACAAGAATTTTCACGAACCTACCAAGGCGAATCCTCCCTACCGGCTTGTCCTCGTACGGCTCGACCGAACCGTGATCTGGGGCATGCCCTGAGCAGGATCGCCGGCTGCATCATCGGCTGGCGTGGTCGCTGATCCCGTCGGCGCCTTCTTGCTCTTCGCGAGGATGTTGATCAGGCGACCCGCATCCGGGCCGACTGACACTGCGGCCTCAAAGGGAGCCGGTCATGGTCCGTGCACGTGGACGTCGAGCGCCCGGCGCATGGCGTCGACCTCGGTCGGGGTCGTGGTCTCGCGCATCAGGTACCGAGGGATTCGCAGGGAATCCCCGTCGCCCGTCCAGGGGCCGGCGGCGACGTTGAGGCCCCAGGCGAAGCCGGTGTCTGCGAGCAACGCGTCGGCGTGCTCCGGGCAGCCGCCGTCGGGGTAGCAGAACACCCGCGGATGCGGAACCGCCAGCTCGTCGAGGAAGCGAGCGCTGGCGATCACCTCGTCGCGTGCATCGCGGGGGGACATCGCGTCGAGCCGCGTGTGCGTCGCGCCGTGTCCGCCGATGACGGCGCCGTGGTGTTGCAGCGCCGCGAGGTCTGTACGCCGCAGGTAGAGGCGGGCCGCGAGGCCCTCCATGACGGGCGTCGCGAGCGCCTGCGCAAGCGCGTCGAGGGCGTGATCGAGCGCGACCCCAGCCAGACCGACCAGGCGGCGCTTGAGCGGGCCGCGCACCCACCACCGAAGATCGTCCTCGATCGCGGGGACCACCAGGCCTGGCTCCAACCCGAGCTCGCCTGGAGCCAGGCCCGACCTTCGCGTGGCGCGGTGGAGCAGGTCGTAGTAGGTGTCGAACCACGTGGCGCTCGGCGAGTCCCCGAGGTGGCCCACGATCGGGAACACGGCGATCGGGATGTTGCGGGCGGCGCAGAGGGGGTGGACCACCTCCGCGACGTCGAGGTAGCCGTCGTCGAACGTCAGGGCGCACAGCGGATCCGGCGCGTCGGGTGCAAGCGCCTCACGCAGCGACGCGAACCGGAACCTCGTGGCCAGCTCGTCGAGGTGGCGCTCGAAGGTCGCGGGCATCACGGCGGTGCCTCGGGCGAAGTAGCAGGCGGTCGACGGTGCCGGCGCGCAGATGCGATGATACATGAGGATGACTGCGCTCATGCGTCGTCCTGATCATCGCGACCCGGACCGGCGGCACCGAGCGTCGCGCGCGCCCGCTCGAGCATCCGCTCCAGGGCCTGCCCACTGCGATATCCCAGCTCTCTCGCGGCACCTGCCTTGTTTCCGGGATGGCGCGCGAGCGCGTACGCGGCGGCGGCGGCGCGCAGCTGGGCTACCTGCTGCTCCAGGGGGGAGCGAGCATCCACCGCGGAGCTGGATGTCCGGACGAGATGGGGTTGCAGGTCGTCCGCGGACAGGCGCACCGGGCGGCGCGCGCGTGCGGTGACGAAGCCCTGGATCATGACGCGCTGGAGCTCTCGCACGTTGCCGGGCCAGGGATGAGCGCGCAGGACCTGGGCCGCGTCGTCCTGCAGGACGATCGGCTCGGGGAGCTCGAACTGCGCTTGCAGCGCTGCGAGCTGAGCTTCCGCGAGGAGGCGGATATCGTCGGGCCGCTCGCGCAGCGGTGGCAGCCGGATCGTGATCGTGTTCACGCGATGGAAGAGGTCTGCCCGCAGGCGGAAGTCCGGTCCGTCGTCGTGGTGGATCGCGGTGATCAGCCGGACGTTGCAATCGTATTCCTTGTCATCGCCGACGGGGCTGATCTTGATCTGTGCCTCGTTCACCCGCGCGAGCGCCCGGAGCAGGCGCGCCTGGGTGCCGATCGCGAGGGAGTCCAGCTCGTCGAGGAACAGCGTCCCATCGACGGCCTCGCGAATGCGCCCCTGACGATCTTTGTCGGCTCCGGTGTACGCACCCTTCGTGTGGCCGAACAGCTCGCTATCTGCGATGCGATCCTCGGCGAGGAAGGCGGCATTCACCGCCAGGAGGCGTCCACGTCGTCCGCTCGCGGCGTGTAACGCCTGCGCGCATAGTTCCTTGCCGGTTCCCGTTTCACCCACCAGCAGCACCGGGAATGGGAGGCGCGCGACATCGTTGAGGTGCGCCCGCAACGTGACCATGGCGTCGCTGGCTCCGAGGATCTGCGTCTCGTCGAGACGTCGGGTCCGATGGAGTGGATTGAACAGTCGCTCCACCAGCCGATCGCGAGGGAGTGCGAGATCAACCAGCTCCTTCCCATATGACAGGTCCCAGAGGCCCACGCCGGGATCGAACGCTGCGAGGGCGGCCGCCGCCATCAGCGCCGCGGTGTTGGCTCCCGCGACACCGATGAACAGCCGCGCGAGTCCCTCCTTGCTCGCTTGCTTCCGCCAGAGGGTCTCGTCGAGGTAGTCGAGGTAGTGCCGCGCGTCGGCGGGCTGTCTCCGGCGTTGGTCAGCTGCTTCGGCGTGAAGACGTCCACCGCGCCAAACCGCGACTGCGCCTGGACACGTTGCTTGACCTTGTCCGGTTCGATGGAGGGCGCGGTCCCGGCGCCAGCGAGGACCACGTAGGTGCGCGTGAACGGATCACCCTTGCGTGGCTTACGCGCGATCTCGGCGAGATCAGCCTCGAGGGAACCCGCCCGGATCACCAGCGCCAGTGCCCGCTTCATTCCCACCTCACGATGTCGAAGATCTTCGCGTGGCGGCCCGAGGGGCCGATGGCCACCCGGGTCACCATGCGCAGGGTCCGCTTGTCGAGGACGACCACCTCCGTCGTGGTGGCCTCGAAGGGGTGGTTCCGCCACGGGTACTGCGGCGCGCGTCGGATCGCGGTGAACCCGACGATCAGGTGCTCCTCGGTGACGAGCAGGCCTCGGCACCAGCCGTAGCAGCCGCTCTGGACGCTGACGTCTACCTCGGTGGTGACGCGCGAGGTCACGCCGGCGCGGTCGACCGCGTACGCCAGCACGCGGCCGTCGACGCACGTGATCCAGAAGCGGTCCCCGTCGAGCTCGCCATCATGGGGAGGCGCCGGGGCCTGCAGCACTTCCTTGAAGCCGTTGACGTCGACGACGCGGCGATCGGCCAGGCGCGTGACCAGGACCTGATGCCCGACGACGGCGACGTGGTTCGGGTGGACATAGTCGCGTAGCTTTCGACGCGCCACCGTCAGGCCACCGTCGGTCGAGTAGTAGCCACCGAGCGGGGTGCCGGGTTCGAACGCGATCGCCGCTCCGTCCCAGCCCCCGGCCAGGATGCGTTCGTGATCCGCACGCGACGGCGTCCGACCCGCCCAGCGCTCAGCGAGCAGCCACGACGGCTCCGAGCGATAGCCGCCCACGTAGCGTCCGTCGATCGTGTACACGTCGATCGCATCGAGCCCCGTGTTGGCGACGAGGAGTCGTCCGTCATCGCAGCACACGGCGTGGAGGTCGTTCATGTCCGGCTGGTGCAGGGTCCCGCGAGGCTGCAGGGTCTGCCCGTCGAACCGATGGAGCGCGTTGAAGGCACAGACCACCAGCTCCGATTGCCTCGGCGCGCCTGTCCAGGTCGCCCCCGTGAACCCCTTGTCCGGAACCACGAGCGAGGCCGGCGGCTCGAAGCGGCGCGCGATGCGGCTGTCACCGCGCGCGAGATCGACCTCCGCCAGGGCGCACTCCCCCGTGTCGTCGAAGTACCCCAGAGTGACGAGCACCTTCATACGGGCCTGCGCCGCCACCCGCTGCCCACGTCTCCGGGCTCCGGGCGGTCGAGCTCGAGGAGGGCCAGCGCACGTAGGATCGCCGCCTCCGGCGAGGACGCTCCGTGCACCACGCCGTCCTGGCGGCCATCGATAGCCTGCCCGGCGAGGCGCTCGGCCCAGCCGCCGCCGGCAGCCAGGGCGATGATCGGCTTGCCGAGCTGCCACGCCAGCGCGATCTCGGAGAGGGTTCCGGCCCCCCCGCCGAGCGCGACGACGACGTCGCTCATCGCGACGACGACCACATTGCGCCCCAGCTGGAGCCCCGTCGGCACGACGATGTCAATGTGGGGGTTGGCCGCGGTGCGATCGTAGCTCGGGAGCACGCCGATGATGTCGCCATCGCGCCATGCGAGCGACGAGCGCGCGCCCTCGCTGGCCGCGTCCATCACGCCGCCAAGCCCACCCGTCACCACCCGAAACCCAGCGTCGATCGCGCGCCGACCGACCTCGTGCGCGCCGTGGCGAAGCTCCACGTCGATCGCGCCCCCATTGCCGATGATCGCCAGCATGGGACGACGGCCATCACGCCGGCTCACGACGCCCCCCGATCGATCCATTCGTCGACCTGGCGCCGGTGTGCGTCGATCCGCGCGTCGATCGCGGCGAGGCCGTCCGCCAGGGCGGCGATGCGCTCCGCGCTCTGCAGCTCCGCCCGCAACGACGCCAGCCACACAGCCCGCTCGCCTCCAGACCGGCCACCGAGGACGCCCTCGAGCAGCTCGCTCACGGTCGCGTGCAGTTTCTGCACCGGACCGACCGTCCGGGGATGGGTCTCCCACCAGGCACCGCGGCGCTCGCCCAGCCGAGCGATGACCCGCTCGGCCAGCTGCCCGGCGACGCGGAGCTGCTCGATGACCAGGTCGGAGCGCGCCGCCGCCAGCCGCGCCAGGTCGGCGGCGGTTGCCCTCCGGGGCCGCGATCCGTCCATGACCACCCGCGCGGTCAGCACGCCAAAGAACTCGGCGACCAGGCTCGCGCGCACCGCCTGCCGCGAAGGGGCAGCCTGCTCGACGCCCCGCTGATGCAGGAGCGGAAAGCTGGTCTCTGCGATGCCCGTGGCGCCCGGGGCCGCGAGGAGCGACGCGCCGACCATGTCCGCTCGACGGGTCCACACGTCACCGACGCAAAAGCTCGGGTAGGTGTGCTCCAGGACCGCGTCCCAGTCGAGGAAGATCGTGTTGCCGCCGCGATGACACCCTGGCCGTTCCGCCGCAGGTAGTGCGGCCGTGCCGAGGAGGAGCGGCCTGGTGATGGAGCGGCCCCAGGCAAGCCCCGTGGCCTCCACGAGGAACGCCTCCATCTCGTCGATGACCCGCCCCTCGCCTCGGCCGCGTGGCAGCCAGAGGAACGAGACCGCGAGGTGCTCGGCCCCGTCGCTGCGATGGTCGTAGTAGTAGTCCGACAGGCGATAGCCCGCCTGGCGCGCGCGAACCTGGTAGCGCTCGTCCGGCGCGAGCGAGGCGAACCACGCGAGGTTGGCCAGGACGTCGAACAGCTGGACCCGGAGGATGGCCTCGGGGCGAATCGGCGGATCGCCGGTGACGCCGCCGAGGACCATCGACAGCTCCGGCCGTTCTTGCTGGTAGCGATCGATGGCGTGGAAATAGTCAAGCTGGTGAACCGTCCGGACCACGCCGCTGTCATCGAGGACGAGCTGTCCAAACGCGTCGTCATCGTCGACCATCCACCAGGCGTCGTCGCGCTTGCCCCGGCGCCGGCGCTCGATGATGGCCTGCACCTGGCGCAGCCGGCTCTCGCCGATGCGCCGCCCGTAGCAGCCATCGTCAATCCAATCGATCGCGAGGCCACGCGCGGCCAGCCGCTGTGCGACCGCGTGGTTCTCGTGGCGGCTGGGGCTGGCCGTGCTGTTCTCGACCACGAGCAGCTCGACGTGCCGGCGGTGCGGCCAGCCACCGTAGCCCCAGCGATCGAGCTCGTCGATCAGGCCATCGCCCAGACGTGCCAGCGAGGCGGGCCGATCCGTCGTCGCGAGCGACACCAGGATCCTCGAGGGACCGCCGGAGCGCTCCGGCGCGCTGACGCGGCCTCCCGCCCAGGGCGAGCAGCCCGCCTGCCGTAGCGCATCGAGCGCCCGCTGGAGCGGCAGCTCGCCCAACCCGAAAGGTCCGCGGAGCAGCGCGCATGCGGCTTGCTCATCGGGCACCGGGCGATCCGTCGAGCCGAACCGCGCATGACGCTGGTACAGCGCGTCGCGGAGCACCAGCATGGTGCCTTCGGTGATCCGTACGGCGCGCAGCCCGGTCAGGAAGGGGCCGAAGCCCGGCTGGGTGTGGTGCTGGCGCACGATGTTCGCGAAGTCGGCGAACGTGCGCGGCGCTGGATGGACCCGGTAGACGATCTTCCACTCGTCGAGGCCCAGCTTGCGCCGGAGCACCAGCTTGTCGGCGTCCACCGCCGTCGAGAACCGCCACCCGAAGCGGTCGAACGAGACCGGGCTCGCGAGCGGAAACGGCCGATCGTAGGGGTGGCCGTTGCCCACGTCGCACACGTAGCCTGCACCGGCGAGCCACACGACGATGACGAAGTGATCGCCCGGCGCGCCGATCGTCGCCGCCGCGAAGTGCGCTTCGTAGTCGAGCGATCGGAGCAGCGCGAGGAAGGCCGTCGCCTGGACGTGACAGGGCCCGCCGTGTCCTCGCAGCACCCGGTCCATGCACGCCTCGACGTCGAGGGCGGCGTCGAACCCGAGGCGTCCGGCGAGGAGCTCGAGGTTGTGGAACGGGGACATCCGGAGCATGGTCCACTGGAGCCGGGTCAGCGCGGCCAGCGACGGCGGCTCGGCGATAAGCTCCCAGCGTGCCAGCATCGCGTCGCGCTCGTGACGCGACAGGGGGCGGACGCCGTCGCGCAGCACCGTCGCCACCTCGTCGGGGAGGGCGGTGATCATGCGCCCCTCGCCGTCTCGTCGACCCACCGCAGGACGGCCTGGAGCTGGCGCGCGTGCACCGGCAGGGTCCAGGTCGGGACGGATTCATTCGCGCGGTGAATCCCCGACGACGGATCGTTCACCCCGATCGCGACGTAGCGCGCACCCTCCGGCAGGTTCCGGTTGAACGGACAGCCGCTCTCGAAGAAGTCCTTGTTGAGCGAGCGGCTCTCCACGCGGTGCCCCACGCCGAAGTCGCGATCTACACTCCCCAGGACGGCGATCAGCCTCCAGAGCGCCTGATCCGGTGGTAGATCGGCCTCTCCCATGCTGCCGAGGGTCCGCGCGAGGACGCGCTGCGTACCATCGTCGTCGTGATAGCCATTCTCCTCGACCCAGACCGTCGCGTCCTGTCCCGCGACGAGCGCCGGAAACACGCAATGTGCGGCGCGCGAGCCGGTCTCCTCGTCGCCCTGCAGCAGCCAGAGGATCTCCGGACAGGGCTCCCTGCGCGCGAGCTCACGGAGCCGGACCGCGAGCGCGAGCTTGTTGTCGCCGGCGGCGAGCCCGTACAGCCGGCCCCCGCGCTCGGTGAGCTGGAACGGCGGTGATTGCCACGCCGCCACGTCGGTCGGCGCGGCATCGTAGTGGCCGTACAGCACCACGCGGCCGGCCAGGCCACGCGCGGCCCGCCTCGCGACGAGGATCGGGTTGCCATCGCCTGATTCGATCGGCCGCACCTCGAAGCCCGCGCCACCGAGCTGGTGGTGCAACCACGCGACGCAGGACCCGAGGTCAGGCCCACCAGGCCGGGTGTCGAACGCGACGAGCTCGCGCGCGAGCCGCAGCGTCTCCTCATCGGGGCTGAGCGCGGCCCGCAGCGGCTTCCAGACGAGGTTCCACAGCGCCAGCTTTCCGGCGCTGTAGACGTTGCGCCCGCGGTGCAGGCGCAGCGCCTTCATCGACAACGCCTCGTCGGCGAACACCTGGGCGAGGGCGGCCCGCGTGGGCACGTCGGGCGCGACCACCCCGAAACGCGCGGCCAGGTTCGCGTAGGCGGTGTGGCCGTCCTCGCTCGTGAGCAGCGCTGCGCAATCGCCGAAGCGCATGCGGCCATGCACCTTGCGGTCAAGCCCGAGCGCGGTCGCGCACACGAGCGTGAGCGCTTCCTCCAGATCCTCGGTCGCCGAGAACATGCTGAGCTCCCGGATCACGGCGACACCTGCGTTCCGGCCACCGGGAACTCATCGACGTTGAAGCGCTCGCCGCGTCCGACCCGCACGAAGTCGTTCATCGGGTGCCAGCCCGAGTGCTCGGGCTCCCAGCGGCACTCGGCGTCCATGAAGATGGCGATGATCGCGCGCCGCCGTCGCGAGGTCGTGTTCGGCGGCGACATGTGCCACGACAGGCAGTCATGGAAGACGCCCCACCCAGCCGGTACGACGACCGGGCGTGCGTCGGCTTCGCGGGCGCCCCACTGCTTGTTCGCGCGAAGGAAGTCGACGGGGGGAGCCTCGCCATCGAGGTGCGCCCCGGGCATGAAGTGCATGGCGCCGGACTCCGCCGTCACGTCGTCGAGCGCCACCCAGCACGACAGCGCGCGCGGCCGGTCCAGCGGCCAGAACGGGTAGTCCTGGTGCCAGGGGATCGTCGACGAGTGGACCGGCGGCTTCGAGATCAGGTGATCGTAGAACAGCTGGACGTGCGCCGCACCGAGGAGCTGGCAGGCGACCGCGGCGAACTGCGGTCGGTGGACGTGGGCGGCGAACGCAGCATGCTGCTTCCACAGTCCCGTCCACTGCGAGACCACCCGCGTGTAGTCGTCGAGCGACGTGCCGCACTCGCTCGCCCAGCGCGCGAGGAGCTCGTCATGCGCGGCGCGCAGCTCGTCGACCTCGGCGGGCGACAGGAGCGGGCCCACCAGCGTGTAGCTGTCGCGGTGGAAGGCATCGATCTGCACGGCGGAAATTCGGGTCATCACGAGTCCTAACAGCAGCCTCCATGCCAGGTGATCGCCCGCGGTCCTCCTCCTCGGTGGGCGCCTGATCCTACCTCGGCCCTCCGTCCTCAGACGAGCGCCTATGCTCGGTTTCGAGCATCCCTGCTCATCCGGATCCACCGAGGCCACCTCGAGGCGCGCTGGGGCACCCACAAGGCGGGTGGCGGAGCGGTATCGTCTTTGCCGGGCAGTCGAGCACATGGGAACCACCATCCTCGGGCTTGGAGGCTTCGATCACGACGGGGCGGCGGCGCTGCTTCGTGATGGGCAGCTCGCCGGGCACCTGGAGTGGGAGCGCGTCTCGCGCCGCCGCTATGCGGGCCTCGAGACCCCCGACGACATCGATCGGCTGCTGGCCGCGACGGGGTGGAACCTCGACGACGTCGAACTGATCGCGTGGTCGGATCGCGAGCGCTTCGCGATGCCGGAGGCGCGCCCGATCCGGGAGCACCTGCGACGGCGGTTCCCGCGCGCCGAGCTCGCCCCGGTCGATCACCATCGCAGCCACCTCGCATCCGCCTGGTACGTCGCCGGCTTCTCCGAGGCCGCCGTCCTCAGCATCGATGGCAAGGGCGACGACGCCTCCGCCGCGATCGCGCTGGGGCGGCGCGACGAGCTGCGCGAGATCCGTCGCCAGCCCTCCACATCGAGCCTGGGGCGCACGTGGCACGCGCTGGCGATCACCTGCGGCTCGCTCCACTTCGGCGCTGCCGGGAAGATGATGGCGCTGGCAGGCCATGGCGAGCCGCGGTTCTTGGGTGAGCTCCTGGCATGGACCGAGCTCCACGACGACGGGACCTTCACCTTCACCGCGCCCGGCGAGCAGAAAGGGAGCGGTCCGACGTTCCGCCGCGCGCAGCTCCAGGCCGGCTTCCTCCACGATCGGCTCGCCCTGCCGCACGTGCCGCGTGGTGCGCTCCCGGGTCCCGCGCACGCCGACCTCGCGGCCAGCGTCCAGGCGTGGACGCAAGTCATCGTCGAGCACCTCGCGCGGGCCGCCGTGGCGGCGGCGGGCTGCCGCAGCCTTTGCATGGCCGGAGGTGTGGCGCTGAACGTCCTCGCCAACAGCCACCTGCTGTCCGCGGGGATCGTCGACCGGCTGTTCGTCCAGTCTGCCGCGGGTGACTCGGGGCTTGCCCTCGGTGCCGCGCTCGCCGTCCATGCGCGCGCGCTGGCACCGCGCTCGGCCGAGGCGCGCTTCTGTCCCTACCTCGGACGGGCGTTCTCCGATGAGCGTGCGGCCTCCGAGCTCGCGTGCGTCGAGGGCGTTGCCTGGCGATCCTGCGATGAGGTGGCGGAGGCAGCGGCGAGCGCGATCCTGCGCGGCGAGCGCGTCGGGTGGTTCCAGGACCGCGAAGAAGCGGGCCCTCGTGCGCTGGGCGCGCGCAGCCTCCTCGCATCGCCGGCATCGCCCGGCGCGCGTGATCGGATCAATCACTGGAAAGGGCGCGAGCCCTACCGCCCGCTCGCGCTCGCCGTCACCGACGCGCTGTACCGCGAGCGGTTCGATGGCCCTGCGTGTCCCTACATGCTCCTCTGCGCCGCAGTGCGTGACGGAGCAGCCCACGGCCTGGGCGAAGGCCTGCACGTGGACGGCCGCTCGAGGCTGCAGCTCGTCGACGAGCAAAGCGCCGCTCGCTTCCGGGAGCTCCTCGAGGCTGTCGCGCGCGCCGGTTCGCCGCCGGCCTTGATCAACACGTCGCTCAACGCCGACGGAGAGCCCATCGTCGGTACGCCCGCGCAAGCGGCGAAGCTCCTCGTGCGCGGCGTGATCGATCGGCTGTTCATTGGAAACATCGAGGTCACCCTGCCGGGATCACCCCGATGACGCGTGGTTCGCCTGGCGCCCCCGACCACGAGCACTTCTCGACGGATGGCTTCGTGGTCGTTCCGGGTGCCGTGCCGCACGAAGCGGTCTCGACGCTGCAGCGCCTGGTCGACGACTTCATCGCCGCGGGCACCCCACCGACGCGCCAGGTGCTGTACACCCGCCATGCGCCACCCGGCCCCCGACCGGGCATGGACCGCTTGATGAGCCAGTGGCTGAACCCACACCACAAGGCCCCTGCGTCCCTGCGGCCACCGATCTGCCTCATCCGCGATCTGGTCGCGCCGCTACTGGAGCGCCCCCCCGTGCTGTTCCAGGACGTCGTGATGGAGAAGCTCGCCGAGCATGCCCCGTTCCCGTGGCACCAGGATCTTCCCTACTGGCCTGTCGATCGCGCCGACGGGCTGGTCGTATGGGTTGCGCTCGACGAGGTCGACGCCGATGCCGGGGGCGTACACGTGATCCGGGGGAGCCATCGCCGTGGCGAGGGGCCGCCGATCGACCTCCACACCGGTGCTGCGCAGGGAAGCGGCAGCCCGTCGTCCCCGTCACCCACCGGCAAGGTCAGCTGCCCCACGCTTCGGCCTGGCGACGCGCTCGTCTTCCATGCGCTCACGTGGCACTCATCGCCCCGGAAGCGCAGCCCGGCTCGTCGCCGCGCCTGGTCGACCTCCTGGTTGTCGCACGGAACGCGGTGGGAGCTCGGGCGAGCCCCGCGTCATCCGATTGCCCGCCACGTGGAAGACGGCAGTATCGTCACCGAGTGGCTCCCCTGACACCGACGCGCCTGACCTGGATCGTGGGCCCCCCCGGGGCCGGCAAGACGACGCTCGCCGACGGGCTGCGTGATCGGTACCGCGTGGTCGAGTTCACCGAGTTGCTGGGACCGCTCGTCGACCCGGTCCGGATGCGCAAGGGCATCCTCGGCGCGAACGCCCGCCTGGTGGAGCTGGTACGCCACCTGGAGCTGCACCCGGAAAACCGCGGGCTGGCCCCGCTGGTGGTCGTCGCGGGCATCGTCGAGGAGACGGCGCTGTTTCCGCTGGTCGACCACGGCGAGTCGGTGTGGCTGGTGTTGCCGGCCAAGGCTCGGTGGCTCCACCAGCTGACGTCCCGCCCCGTCGGAGCAGGCCGCGGCGGTGCGTACGACGACTACGGCTACGCGGAGGCCTGGTACGACCGGTTCTCGACCTGGACCGGACGTGGGTTGCCGGTGCAGGAGCTTGCCCCGGACCTACAACCAGCGCTGATCGGCACGTGATCGAGCGGCGGCGACCGACATAGGCGGCGAGCGGTAGGAAGGCGGGCAACCACTTTGCGAGTTTCGATGGTGCAGCCATGTCAAGCCCATGGCGGGGAGGTCTGGGTGGCCTTGGGCGCCCGCCGTGCTAGACCATGCTCTATATCGTGGCGCCCAGCGTAAAGCGGCGCCGTCGTGCGGTCGACCGAGCCCACGCCCACTGCGGCGTTCCGCCGCGTCTCAGGGTAGTTCCAGAAGCCGCTGCCGCACGAACAGGGCATCTTTTTCTTCCGGATCCACCCGCGACGGTCGAGACCGTAGCTGTAACACCCGGATACTCCGCCTGGATGATCGGTCACCAACTCAGTCACAGATCTCATCCGGCAAGACATACGTACCTACAGGCAAGATATGCTCACAAATATGCTCAGCCAGGACACGAGCAGGGGCTTCCCCGCGCGCTGTTGTGCAAGCAAGGCACCGCCGATCCTGGGACTGCTGTGCTACGTGATCGGCGGTTCGCTGCTGACGGTCAGCTGCGCTCGGGATACCGATACCTCGATCGAGGCTGCGGACCAATCATCCAGGCAAGCCGTGTCCCTCCACAAGCAGACGTGGGAGTCACGCGGCGCAGGTGGCGGTGGCGCGCTGTTTGCGCCCGCGATCAGCCCTCACTCGCCTGATGAGATGTTCATGGCCAGCGACATGACGGGCGTTTATCATACGACAACCTTTGGCAGAAAATGGACGACGCTGCCCTTTCAAAGGATCGAGGGCGGCGCCCAGTCGCAGCTACGCTTCACGGCAAATGCCGACATTTTATATGCGATCAAATTCAAGATCCCGACAACCGCCGTGGCCGATGCACGCACGCTGGGCAAGAGCACCGATGGTGGCATTACCTGGGACGCACCGGTAACCTCTCCTGGTGTGCCGAACGCCATGTATTCACTCCAGGTCGACCCGCATGGCACCCAACGCCTGTTGGTCGCGGATCACAATCATCTATTCTTTTCGAGCGATGGCGGCGCGGTCTTCCATCAAGTCTACGAGTCGAGCTGGGAGGGCGGCCTCGTCGTGGCAGGCGCGTTCTGGGATCGGCACACGATCTACGTCGGAACCAATGACGGAGTACTGATCTCGAGAGACAACGGCGCGAGCTTTTTACTCGACGCTACGATCACCGGCATTCCAGCGACGGAGAGCATCATATCGTTTGCCGGCTCGAGAGCGGGCCGCACGACGCGCTTCCTTGCGGTTACATTTCAGCGCCGCGACAGCGACGGCAATGTCACAGTGAACGCGGATCTGACCGGTAGCGATCTCGACAATTATGCGGGGCTCTATCGCTTGACGCTTGGCGACACCCACTGGACATCGGCCGTGGCGGGGCTTGCCCCGGGTGACAAGCTCGCGTTTGTTGCGATGAGTGACCGGAACGTGAACGTTGCCTACGTCGCTGGCGGAGATCGCGACGCTCGCCCACTTCACCCCGCGGTCTTGAAGACGGTGGATGGTGGCCAGACCTGGCAGCATGTCTTGCTCGTCGAGCACAACACCAATGTCACCACCGGCTGGGCGGGCTACAACGGTGATTTCGATTGGGAATTCGGCGAATACGCCTTGGGTCTGGCGGTGTCCCCCAAGGACCCGAGCCGTGTCGCGCTCACCGATCTTGGTTTTGTGCATGTGTCGAAAAATGGCGGCGCCTCGTGGGATCAAGCGTATGTCGATCCAGATGACCAGAACCCGATGGGCGCTGATACACCGCGATCGAGGTATTATCGCACGAGCGGCGTGGAGCAGACCTCGGGCTGGTGGCTTACGTGGAGCGACGAAAATACGCTATTTGCATCGTTGACCGACATCAGAAGTGCACGCAGCAAGGATGGCGGTGTGTCATGGACGCGCGACGGCGCCAATGGCCTGATCTTGAACACGACCTATCATGTCGTTAGCGACCCGCACACCGGAACGCTGTACGCCGCGACCTCCGGCGTGCATGACCTCTACCAGAGTCCTTACTTGCGTGACTCGAAGATCGATGGCGTTCACCGGGGCGCCATCATGACTTCCGTGGACAAGGGATCTACATGGAGCCTGGTGTATGACTTCAAGCTCCCGGTCGTCTGGCTTGCGCTCGATCCAAATGACTCGAAGCAAATGTATGCCAGTGTCGTCAACAGCCATGCAGGTGGCATCTATCACCTCGACCTCGACGCGCCGGCCAGCGCTCCGACGCTGCTCCCTGCGCCCCCGAGGACGTTGGGCCATCCGTTCCATGTTCATGTCCTGAACGATGGAAGCATCGTGGCCACCTTCTCGGGCCATCAGAGCGGCAGCACACGCGTCTTCGGCGATCGTTCGGGCGTCTTCGTGTTGCCGTCGGGCGCGACGGCGTGGGTCGATCGATCTTCCCCAGAAATGCACTTCTGGACAAAGGACATCATTATCGATCCGAACGATGCAACACAAAGCACCTGGTATGTTGCCGTCTTCAGTCACGATGCAGCGCGATTTGGCGGGCTCTATCGCACCAGGGATCGCGGCATGACCTGGCAGCGCATCAGCGCGCACTTTCGCGTCGAATCCGCTGCGATCGACCCGAGGGACCCCGATCGGATGTACATGACGACACAAGGCGAAGGACTGTGGTTGACCGAGAATTTGAGGAGCAGCAGGCCTTCGTTCACGCAAGATGTGAACTATCCATTCCAGCAGCCGACGCGGGTTTTCTGGAATCCCTACCACACCTGCGAACTATGGGCCGTCAGCTTTGGCGGTGGTATTCGCTTCAAAGCGGACTAGGGCCAATGCCGATCAGATAACGGCAACCTTGCGATACGGCTCCGGAATTTAGGAAGGCGTTCGGCGTCGTAGAAAACG
>JAUKWE010053588.1:0-65184 GCA_032356425.1 Cumathamnion decipiens | reverse complement strand
GGGGCTCGCACCCCCACGCCTCCCACCCCGATCAGCATACCGGCTGCGGGTCCTCGGCTCACCCCCGCGGCCAGCTCGCCGGCCGCCGTGCCGACCAGCACGCCGGCCGCCGTGGGTCCGCCCACCGGGACCCGCGCGCTGACGCCTCCCACCCCGATCAGCATGCCGGTCGCGGTTCCTCGCAAGGCTCCGGCCAACATGCCGGCCGCAGATCGGGAGAGCGACTACCACACCCCGGTCATCATCGTGGTCGACGACGACGACTCGATGGAGAGCAACGACGAGCCAACGGTGCGCCGGAAGAGCGCGCCCGACATCAGCACGACCAGCGACGGCACCCCCGACCGACCGCGCGCGCGCAGCGCCTCGGGGGAGATCCGCACACCGGTGCGGCGTGCCGCGTCCATCCGGCCTCCGATGCCGCCGCAGGATCCCGAGGATGACGACGAGCCGCTGATCGTGATCGAGCAGGGCGGTCTCGACGACACCACCGCTCCCCACACGCCGCCGCCGCCGCGGCGCCGGGCCGTGAAGAGCGATCCCCCGGAGCTCTACGCGCGCGCCGGTGAAGTCGATCTCAAGACCGGCGGCGACCGCTCGATCGATACCGACGAGCCTCGCATCGTGATCGACGAGGACGCGCTGGTGACGCCGACCTCCCCGCAGGTGCCGCTCGCCGCGCGCCGCGAAGCCGCCGCCCCCCCGCCCACCGCGGCCGACGACCTCGACGAGGCCGATACCGCCGCGGTGATCGGCGGTCGCATGTTCGACGAATCGCAGCCGATCCTGCTCGAGCGACCGCGCACCACGGCCGGACCGTTTCGCGCCCCGGTGGCGCCCCAGGCCGCGCCCGCGCCGGCGCGGGGTCCCGCCGGCCCTGGCCCCGGCCGTGATGCCGATCTCGGCGAGAACACCATCCTCGTTCTCGAGGCCAAGAAGCCAGACGCCCAGAAGCCAAGGTCGCGGCCGGAGCGGCGCACCCAGGTCGGCATCCCGCCCGCCCCGGTTCCCGTCGTGCGCCCGCACCGCGATACCGAGGCCACCGGCATCCCCACGATGGTCGGACGCCCCGAGCGCGATCGAATGACGCAGGTCGATGACGACGCCACGACGCTCGACATCAACCCGGCGCCGCCCGATGACGACACCACCTCCGAGCAGGTCATGGCGCCACCGTCGCCCGCCGGCTACGACGAGAGCAGCCCCCACGTCGTCGCGCCGCCGCCGAAACCCGCGCCGCGGCGCTCGGGCGCGATCCAGCAGGCGGTGATCATCGACGATGATCGCGACGACGATGAAGCTGACGGCGAGATGAACGGTCCGCGCACGTCGGTGATGAGCGCGGTCGAGCTCGACGATGCGATTCCCGAGCGCAGCGCGGAGGTCGTCCCACCGCACCTGTCGCGGCGCCACGTCGACCACGACCCGGTCGATGATGGCTGGGGACCGCCCGGCACGACGATCCCGCCGCCGCTGCTCGGCGCGATCCCGGGCAGCGACGACGACGACGACGCAGCAGCAGCGCCGAGCGCGATCCCGATGCCGGACGTCGATTCGCTCCCGCTCATCGTGGGTCCGCCGGCGCTGCCGTCCGCGGGCGACACCGGCGGCCAGGCGCTGGTGCGCGCGCTCGAACAAGCGACCGCGCGGGCGATCGACATGATCCGCAAGCTCGAGCACGCGGAGAGCCGCGACGAGGTCGTCGGCGTGATGGTCACGCACCTCGCCGAGACCCATCACCGCGCCGGGTTCTTCGTCACGCGGCACGGTCCGTCCAAGGACGTGATGGAGCTCAGCCTGTTCTCGATGGCCCCCAAGCCTGCGGTGCTCCCGTTCGCGACGCTGCGCCTCGATCGGCCTTCGACGCTCGCGGACGTCGTCGGCACCCGCCTGCCGTACCGCGGACCGATGCACGACGACGCGAGCCGTACGTTCCTGATCTCGATCCTGGGCGCCTGCCCGCCCGAGATCCTGCTCGTGCCCGTGGCGGTGCGCGAACGCGTCGTCGGCGTGCTGTTCGGCGAGCACCGCCAGCGCCACACGTTCGACGACCAGCTCGCGCTCGCCGCCCGCGCCGCCGGCATGGCGCTCGAGCGGATCCTGAAGGCGAAGCGCGGCTAGCTTCGAGCCCGGGCTGACCGTGACGGTTCGCACGGCGCGGCGCCGGTCACGCCCGTCATCAAGCGAACCTAACGATCGCGCGTTGCGAAAAACGATTCCCAAGGCCCGGCGATCCTGCTAACCGTGCGCGCCATGACTCCGTCGACGAAAACCGGGCTGTTTGGAACGCTGGTCACGCTGGTCCTGTTGTGGGCCGCGTCCGCGAGCGCGACCACGATCCGCGTGCATTACGACACCGGCTTTGGCAACCGGATCACGATCCGCGGCTCGGTCGCGCCGCTGTCGTGGACGGCGGGCAAGGACGCCACCTGGACCACGGGCAACGTGTGGACCTATACGTGGGCCAACTCGGCCGGCGATCTCGATCTCAAGCCGCTCGTCAACGACACGAAGTGGTCGATCGGCGCCAACTATCACGTGCGCTCCGGCACCATCACCGACGTCTACCCGTTCTTCAACCCGGCGTCGGGCAGCCTGTTCCAGGTGTCCAGCTTCTGGTCGCCGCAATTCAGCAACAGCCGCACGCTCATCCTCTACCTGCCGCCGAGCTACACCGAGAACCCGCAGAAGCGCTACCCGGTGCTCTACATGCACGACGGCCAGAACCTGTTCCAGGCGTCGACGTCGTCGTTCGGCACCGAGTGGCAGGTCGACGAGAACATCAACAGCTCGGTCGCGGGCGGCCTCATGGACGAGGTGATCGTCGTGGGCATCTACAACACGCCCAACCGCATCTACGAGTACACGCCGTGCTGCGATGCCACCTACGGCGGCGGCGGCGCTAACACCTACGAGCGCTTCCTGATCGACACCGTGAAGCCCTACATCGACCAGAACTTCCGCACGCTGCCGAGCAAGGAGAACACGGCGGTCATGGGCTCGTCGCTCGGCGGGCTGCTGTCGTTCTACCTCGGCCGGCGCAACCCGACCGTGTTCTCCAGGTCGGGGGGCATGTCGAGCTCGTTCTGGTGGAACAACGAGGCGCTCACCGCCCAGACGACGACGTACGTGTCGGGCAAGTTCTACATCGACGCGGGCACGAACAACGACGGCCTCACCGAGACCACGCACATGGACAACAAGCTCCTCACCGACGGCTACGTCCAGGGCCGCGACGTGAACTTCTTCGTCGCCCAGGGCGGATCGCACAACGAGGCCTCGTGGGCCGCGCGCGTCGCCATTCCGCTCCAGTGGCTGTTCCCCTGGCAGAGCACGACGTACTGATCCCGGATCCCGCCGCGGCGCGATCCGGTCAGCCCGAGCTCCTCAGGCGGTGCTCGTGCTCGCGCCTGCGCAGCGCCGCGACGACCTTGAGCTCGGCCCGCAGCGCGGGAAACGCGCCGGTGATCTCGTAGAAGTCGCTCACCGCGAGCACCATGATCTCCGCGTCGACCGCGGCGACCACGTGCGCCATGCCCGGCGCGCGGGCGAGCAGGTTGATCTCGCCGACGTACTCGCCGGGCGCGATCGACCCGAGCCAGATGCGCGCGCCGTCCGCGCGATCGACCTGGAGATCGAGCCTGCCACGCAGCACGATGATGAGCCCCGGGCCGATCTCTCCCCGCCGGATCACGATCGTGCCGGCCGCGACGCTCCGGCACCGGAACCGCTGCAGCACGGCCGCGCGGCGGTGTGGTGGCACGGGCGCAAGGAACGCGCGCGCGAGCCGCTCGGTGGTCGCGGCCGGCAGCTCGCGCAGCGCGGTCTTGTCGTCGGCGGCGAGGGGGGCGCGGCGTTGCCCCATCGCCGCCAGCAACGTCGGATCATCATCGCCATCATCGCCCGCGCCGCCCCGCGGGGTGGCGCTGCGCCGCGGAAGCTGCCCGGTGTCGAGGTCGCCCGGACCTGCATCGTCCAGGTCGTCCGGCCGGCTCGCCGCGATCAGCGAGTCCGAGATCTGGCGAGCGGCGTTCGCGATGCCGGCGATGTCGGGGTAGCTCTCGAGCTCTTCCCGGAGGCTCTGCGGCAGCGCCAAGCGCAGGCGCTGGTGCTGCGAGGTCGTCGGATCCGCGACGTGATACGGCAGCGGCCGAGGAAGCGGCGTCGCGTCGCTCGCCCACCGTCGCGCCGGACCGGCGCCATCGCCGTCGTCACGCCCCGATGGCGACGGCGATGGAACCTGTGGCGGAGCCGGCTGGCTGGCGATCAGCGTCGCCTGCAGCGCCCTGCAGGGCGCATCGTCGGGCGCGAGCTCCAGGATGCTGCGGCACACCATGAGCGCCTGCTGCGCCCGGCCCTGCTCGCGATACGCGATCGCGACCGAGCGGTAGAGCTCGACGGCGTCACCCTTCCGACCGGCCTCATGCATCGCACCTGCCACCATGACCCGAAGCCCGAGATTCTCCGGCTCGTCCCGGAGCCGCTTCTCGAGCTCCTTGAGCTTGCTCATGGTGCCAGGGCTGGATGGTTACGAAGGCGTCAGCGATACCTGTGCCTTGAAGGTCATCGCGGGCGAGTTCGTCGACAACGTCCACTTGCTCGCGACGGTGCGGATGCAGTTATCGAACGTATCCCCGAGCGACGGCGCGAAGTTCGAGCTCTTGAACTGGCCCGACGGCGCGAAGCTCGCCGAGACCGACAGCGTCACGGTCTTGGCCTGCAGCCCGGTGTTCTTCTTGAGCGCCTGCTCGTAGCACTTCTGGATCGAGCCACGCGACTTCGCGACGACGTTCAAGAACTCCTTCGAGGCCTCGCTGACCACCTTGTCATCGAGCGGGTGCACCTCGCCGGGGTTGCCGGGCTTGACCGTGAGCGCGTTGCCTTCGATCGAGACGACGATCTCCGCGCCGCTGCCCTTCTCGCGCATCAGCCGGGCGTTCTCGTCCTCCTCGTCCTTGATCAGCTTGTCCTTCTCGGCCTTGTTCTTGAGGCACTGGTCGAGATCGGCCTGCGTCTTGGGGTCTGGTTGGATGACTTTGTCGCCTTTGCAACCCGAGGTGGTGCCCAGGGCCATCATCAGCGCCGCCAGAGATGTGACGATGGATGTACGCGTCATGGCTAGCTGTCTTTCGTCCTCAGTGCTACGGGGTCGTTCGGATGGATGCCAGGTCGCTCGACATACTCGCGGACGATCTGCCCGCCTACCACATGCTCGGCGACGACGTGTTCGACGCGCTGAGCATCCATCCGATTATACAGAGCGGTCGCACCTCGCGGGCCCGGGAGGGTCGCAAACCCGCTCCCTAGCGTGGGCATCGGTGCGGTGGTGAGGATCTCTCTCACCAGGACGTTGGGGCCCTGCGTACACCGCCCAAAGCAACTCTGCCAAGCCACCTCGGTACGCTCACGCGCGCCGTGGGTTTCGAGCGCGCCCTGGACCACGTCGAAGAGCACGGCGGATCCGTGGCGGTCACCGCATTCGGGCCCCCGGCAAATGACGATCTTGAACCGACGCACCACGAACCTCAGAGCGTGACCGGCACGAGACGGCATGTCAACCCAGCCCACCGCGAGCTACGTCCACATCCTGGGGGCAAGTTGGCGCCTCCACGCTCGTCGTACCAAATCTCGCTCGACATTCAACCATCGGGCGCGCGTTTTTCCGCTACAACCACGAGGTGGATCTAGCCGTCCTGCCGATCCTGTCGTGCCCGCGCTGCGATGCCGAGGCTCCGTTCAAGGATCTACGAACGCCGCGCTGCCGGGCGTGCGGGTTCGAGCCGGCGTCGTCGGTCCCGGGCGTGCTCGATCTCATCGACAGCAGCGCCGGTGAGACCCCGACGGTGACCACCGAACAACGCCTGATGGAGAGCGAGCTCGTCGCGCGGCTCTACGATCGGTTCTGGCGGCCGACGTTCGTCCGGCTGCTCGCGGGCAAGGGCGCCGGCGCCTCGGTCGGCGGGCTGTCCGGCGAGCTGTTCATCCACAAGCATGGCCTGGGGCTCGACGATCGGCACGGGCCGTGGCTCGATCTGTCGTGCGGCCCCGGTGCCTTCGCGCGCGCGCTGGCCGCCGCCGCCCCCGGCGCGCTGATCGTCGGCCTCGATCTCTCGCGCGCGATGCTCGACGTCGCCGCGCAGCGTACCGCCGGGTACACCAACGTCGTGCTCGTGCGTGCGGATGCCCACGCGATGCCGTTCGTCGACGGTGCGTTCACCGGCGTCAACAACGCGGGCGCGCTCCACGCCTACGACGACCCCGAGCTCGTGTTCCGCGAGATCCGCCGCGTGCTCTCGCCGGGCGGCCACTACGTCGGGTCGACATTTGCCGAAGCACCCTCGCTGTTCGGTCGGCTCACGGCGCGCGCGGCCGGGATCCGCCGGTTCGAGCCGAGCGAGCTACGCGCATGGCTGCAGCGCATCGGCTTTGCCGACTACGAGGACGTCCGGCTCGGCGGCGCCCTCGTGTTCCGCGTGCGCCGGCCGTAGCGCGCCGGCCGACCGGTTGCGGAACGAGCTGGCCCCGCGGAAACGTACGATCAGAACGCCGCGCCCAGCAGCTGCAGCGCCATGCCGTGCTGCGGGGCGAGGGCCGGCGACAGCGGCTGGATGCCGAGCCCGCCGAGCCCCCAGCGTCCGGCGGAGCTGCGGCCGATCAGCGCGATCGGCGCGTCGTCGACTTCCTTCCGGGGCTTGCCATCGAGCGTGTCGAGGCCATCGTCCATCCCGCGGGTGAACCGGAACCCGAGGTACGCCCCGACCACGAGGCCACCGGTCGACAGGAGACCCGTGATGCGTTCATCCGCGGTCGAGTGCGTGTCGCGGATCGCCGCGTAGAGCAGGAACGGCGCGCCGCCGCCGAGCGCCGCGAGGCCGGCCACCCGGAGCATCCGGCGCGGCGTCGTGTTGGTCCCGGGCGCGGCGAGGAGCCCGACGACCACGCCGCCGGCGATGCCGAACACCGAGTTGAGCGAGTACGCCTCGGACTCGGCGGGCTGCATCAGCATGCCGACCGTGAGGCCACCGACGGCGCCGATCCCGGCCAGCGTGTCGATCAGCGCGACGTCGCCGCGCGTCAGCTGCCTGGTGCGCGTCAGCGCGTAGCCACCGAGGCCGGCCAGGGTCGAGCCGACGCTCGCCGCGACCAGCACCTCGCGCGCGGTCGTGCCCTCGGTCTTGGCGAGGTCGCCGAACAGGCCGCCGATCACGCCCCCCCACACCGTGGCGGCGCCGACCGTGCGGACCTGCGCCTCGCTCCAGGCCAGCTTGTCGGTGAGCCTGGGCAGCGCGAGCGCGCCGGCGAGGCCGACCGCGATGCCCACGGGGACGGCGCCCGCGGCCGGCGTGCTATCCGAGAAGAACGCGCCGATCGTCGTGCCGATCAGGCCTGCGTAGAGCCCGCCGTGCACGCTCGCCGCGAGCCGGCCGCTCGGCAGCCGGCCCTCCGGTGGCGGCGCGACGGGACCGGAGGACAGCGTGGGATCCTGGATCGGCGCGGTGTCGACGTCTTCGCTGGGCCTGGCCGGGGGCGCGGGCTGGGCCGGGGGCGCGGGCCTGGCCGGGGGCGCGTCTTCCGGGATCCCGAGCTGCTGGTTGACCGCGTGGATGATCGCGCGGGCGTGCTCCGCGGAGCGGCCCTTCGGGCTTCCGACCAGCGCCTCGACCGCGAGCTGCTTGGCGTCGAGGAACACGCCCGTGTCGAACAGCTCCTGCGCGCGCGCGACCAGCGCCTCGGCGACTCGCTCCGCCAGCATCGGATCCGGATCCGGGGTAACCGGAGCCGGGGCACCCGGAGCCGGGGCATAGGGATCTTGTGGCACCTCGGGTACGGGCGCCGGCGCCGGTGGTGGCGCGGGGCTCGGTGCAGGCGCGGGTTGCTTGTACGGATCGACCGGCTGGGCCCGTGCCGCCCGCGCCATCGGTACCAGCGCGACCAGCGTCAGGAGTGCGCGCACCCGGAGCATAGCAGTGGGGTACCATCGTGGCGCACGCGCTTCAACCTGGCATTGCCTGCGCTCGCCCGTGGGCTGCCGAACGGCATGCGCCAGGTCACGAATCATAAGCGCGGAGTCGCGATCGGCCGCGGCGCGTCCTTCCATGTCTTCTTGTAGAAGTACATGAATACCACCGAGATCGCCGACAGCACGGGCACCGCGAGCAGCGCCCCCACGAGCCCATACGTGTGCTCTCCGAGGAACAGCGAGAACACCACGAGCACCGGGTGGATCTTCGCCGCCGTGCCGATGATCTTGGGGTTCAGCAGGTTCGCCTCGATGAAGTGAATCCCGATGATCCACAAGGTCATCGCGACACCGCGGAACACGTCGATGCCCTCGTCGCCCGAGACCAGCGCGACCAGCACGATCGGCACCGACGACAGGATCGATCCGAAGATCGGGATGAGGCTCATCAGCCCCGCGACGACCGCGAGGATGAGGCCGTACTTCACGTCGAACACCAGGAGGCCGATGTACGTCAGCGCGCCGTTGATCACGCAGATCAGCAGCTGGCCGCGGATCACGCCGGACAGCCCACGATCGATGCCGGCGATGATCACGTCGTAGTCATCCCGGACGTTCACCGGGAACAAGCTGCGCAAGAACGCATGCACCTTCTCGAGATCGATCAGGATGAACGCGCCGATCATCAGCGTGAAGAAGAACAGGAAGATGCCGCGGATGAACCCGGCGACCAGGGTCTGACCGAGCCGCACCAGATCGTTCAGCTTCGACTGCAGGCCGACCAGCGACTTCTTGACGAACGCGCGCAGCTTGTCCTCGAGCGAGGCCGGCTCGGAGTGCGCCTCGGTCGCCTGGATGCGAAACGAGCCGTCCGGCAACAGCTTGACGTCGATCCCCTTCGGCGTCAGCTGCATCGCGTAGCGGCCGTCGGGCAAGGGCGTCGCGGTGAACGCGGTGCCCGGCGGCAGCGGCACGGCCGGACCGGTCCCCGGCTCCTCCGGGGCGGCCTTGACGCCGACCAGGGACGGGAACCGGCCCTCGAGCCAGCGCGCCGCCTCGGGCGTCCACTCCTCGTTGATCCGCTTGTACAGGCCGGGCGCCTCCTTGCCGAGCCGGGCGACATCGCGCGATAGCCGCGGCACCAGCAAGAACAAGAAGCCCGCGACCAGCGAGATGAAGACGAGGTAGCACATCACGATCGCCAGGCCGCGCGGCATGCGGCGCGTGCCGTTGGGGCGATCCGCCATCCAGTGGACGACCGGCTCGAGGATGTACGCGATGAGGCCCGCGAACACGAACGGCAGCAGCACCTCGCGGCCGAGGAACAAGACCAGGACGACGAACAGCGGGAAGCCCCACCGCGTCACGAACCGCCGCAGCGAGCTACCTTCGCCGAACCAGGTCTGCGACCGGCTGCGCGGGGCAGGCGCCGGGATCGGCTGCGTGATCGATCCGGTGACCGTTCCTCCGAGCAGCGGGTCGCTCGCGTAGGGCACGCCTCCAGAAGGTGGCTCACCAGGTGGATCGGACAGGGACACCGCGCGGGTATAGCAGACCTCGCGCGCCGCGGACGGCCCCGATCACGGCGCGTCGCGCCGCCACATGCCCGAGACCCAGCCGGAGGCCCTGCCGAGCAGCGATCGGCGGCTGCCGGCGCTCGCCAGCTCGGCGTCGGTCAAACCGCCCTCGAGCGTCGCGGCCGGCAGCGCCTCGTCCGGGGCCGCACCGAACAGGCCGTCCGGGTGCGCCACCCGCGGCGCGGCACGGCGCTCGCGCGGCGGCACCGGCGGTGGCTCGATCCCGGTCTCCATCCGCAGCGTGTTCCAGCGCCGGCACCGGCCACAGCGCCAGCCGAACGGCCCCGGCCGGTTGCCGCAATGCGCGCACTGCCAGCGCCCGGCCAGCGCCCAGGCGAGCGCGCCGCGGTCCGAGACGAGCCCCTCGAGCGCCCGGCGCATGGCGGCCGGATCCTCGCTCGCGATCGCGAGCCGCGCCGATGCGACGCGGGCCGCGAGCGAGTCGGGAAACCGCGCCGTCAGCTGCTTGCCGAGCTCGGCCCGGGCCAGGGCATCGCCGGGCGGCATCAGCTGCGCGCGGATCAACGCGAGTTCGAGCCGCGGCCCGGTCTTCGCCTCGACCTCGGCGAGCACGGCGAGCACGCCATCGATGACCGGGGACGGGATCGCGGACGCGCGCGGGGACGATGGATCCGGGGGCTCGTCGGGGCCCGCAACCACGCCGGAGATCCGCGGACGCGCCGGTGTCGGTGTCGCCTGCGGCTCGCCGGGGGCCGGGGACACCACCAGCGCGACGGCGCCGGCCGCAGGTGCCGCCACCGCGGGCGAAGCTCCGGACGCTGGCACGAGCGCCGTCTCGGTCGTCGCCGGCAACGCCGGCAGCGACGCGGCGGCGAGCTCGGGCGCCGAGGCGACGGCGAGCTCGGGCCCCTGGGCATGGCCGTCATCGTCGAGATCGTCGGTGCTGTGCCTGGCTCGGCCGCCGGATGCCTCGTGGGCGGCGAGCCCCTGCTCCGCCGCGATCAAGCCCGGCAAGAGGTGCGGCGCGAGCCCCGGATCGGCGACCAGCGCCTGCGTGAGCCGCTCCTTCGCGCCGCGATGATTGTCGCGCGCCGCGGCGAGCTCGGCCGCGGCGGTGAAGAAGTGCGCCGACTCCTCGTGCTTCTTCGCGGCCTTGAGCAGCTGCTTGGCGGAGTCCAGGTCGTCGCGGCCGAGCGCGGCCTGCGCCGCGGCGACCAGCAGGTGGTGCTCGCGGTGACCGGTGTCCTCGCCGCGCTTCTTGCCGAGCCGCTGCCACATGCCCGCGGCCTCGTTGAACCGCGCTTGCTCCTCGTACAGCGCCGCGAGCACGCGCAGCGCCCCTTCATGGCCAGACTCGTCGCGCACCACCTCTTCCAGGGCGCGGGTGGCGCGCCGCGGCATGCCGGCCGCGCGGAAGTCGAGCCCCAGCTCGTACATCGCGCGCAGGCGGAGCTTGCGCTTGTCGCGCTCGCGCTGCGCCAGCGCCTGGTGCACGCGGATCGCGCGCTCGTGCTCGCCGCGGCTGCGAAACATCGCCCCCAGCGCGAAGTACGGCTCGACGTCATCGACGCTCTCCTCGACGACGCTGCGCAGCTCGCTCACCACGGTGTCGTAGTCGCGCGCGATCAGGTGGCTCAGCGCGCGCATGTAGCCCCGGCTGTGGCGCGCCGTGCGCCGCAGCTGGCGGTCGTCGGGCACGTAGTAGCGGCCGATCAGCACCCCCGCGGCCATCGCGCCGAGCCCGACGAGCAGCAACACCAGCGCGGCACCCATCGCGGCGACTCTACCTCAAGCCAGCCCGCAAGCCGGCCCGCCGCCGGCTCGGCTTTGCGCCACGCCCCGGGCTTCCGCCGGGCGCACCGGCCGGCTACTCGAGGAACACCCAGCGCGCCCCGCGCCGCGCCAGGAAGAACTGGCCCCTCGCCTGGCACGAGCCGTCGAACCACGCGGTGCAGCCGTACGTCGCGACCACGTCGGCCTTGCCATCGCCGTCGAGGTCGATCGCCGCGAGCTCGAGCCCGGCGAGCGCGCGCCGGACCCCGGCCAGCGCATCGGTCTTGACCAGCGTGGCCTTGATCGCGGCGACGTCGGCCGGGTTCGGCGCCACGATCGTCACCGCCGTCCCGCCCGGCACCACGATCACGCCATCGTCGCCATCCCGCTGATCGAACGCGAACTCGGCCAGCACGACCACGCCCTGGTCGACCTTGCCGGTCGCCAGCTTGCCGAGCAGCGGGTGCACGATCACCACGTCCCCGCTCGCGGCGGGGCCTTCGTCCGGAGCCAGCACGCGCACGGCCCCGCCATGGGGCACCGGCGTCAGCTTCGCGTTGTCCCACGGCGCATGCGCCGGGAGCCTGGGATCGAACACGCCGATCCACACCGGCGGTGGCGCCTTCCCCGGCGGCGAAGCCTTCGGCGCAGGCGCCGCCGCGACGCCACCGCTCGCTCCGACCACGGCCAGGCCAAGTGCCAGGAACATCCTCACCCCGGGAGCATGCTCCACGCGGCGCGCGCGGCAAGCCCCGCCGGGCCGCGCGATGCCGGGCCGCGTCAACCGCGCCACCGCGCCGCGATCACGGCGAATCGTAGCCGTCGTCATCATCGAGTTCGTGCATGACGCGCGCGGCGTGCGCATCCGGAACCTCCGGCAGGTCCTCGAGCGGCGCGGGCTCGTTGAACGGCAGGTTGCGCAGCTTGGTGAGCTCGCGCTCGAGCCTCCCGATCAGCGACTCGTACTGCCGGCGCCGCCACACGTAGAACATGCTCCACATCACCAGCGCGCCGAGCAGCACCGCCGAGCCGAGCCAGCCGGCGATCAGCGCGGGCAGCCAGACCTCGTGGGGCCGATCCCCGAGCACCTCGGTGAGCCACGGCGGGATCGTGACCGGGATCCAGCCGGCGTTGGCCACCAGGAACAGCCCGGCGACCACGCCGAGCCCGATCATCGACAGGACAATCGTCGCGGTGGCGATGAAGCGCAGCCAGCGGATCACGGCGGCAATGTACTACGGGGCCCGCGCGGGGGGACGGGCGTCCCGGGGAACTCGGCCGCCGCCGCCGGCTCGCCGCTCCCGCCTTGCCCCGTGCCGACAGCCCCAAAAACAAAAGCCGCCTCGAGGGCGGCTTTTCATCACGAAGCAGTCGGGACTAGAGCTGCTCTTTGGGCTTGAGCTTGTCGAGCTTGCCGCGGAACTTGTCGCCGAGCGTCGCGCCGCCGGCGTTCGACGTGTTGAAGCCCTGCGCCTCGGCGGCGTCCTTCGCCCGCGAGGCGCTCTTGATCGACAGGCCGATTTTTCGCTCCGCACCATCGGCGTGGAGCACCTGGACCTTCACGGCTGCGCCCGGCTGGAGCACCGTGCGCGGATCCTCGACGTGGTCTTCGCTGATCTCGGAGACGTGGACCAGGCCCTCGACGCCCTTCTCGAGCTCGACGAACGCGCCGAAGTCGAGGACCTTGAGCACCTTGCCGTCGACGATCTTGCCGGTCGGGTAGTCGTACGGGATCCGGTCCCACGGATCGGGGACCAGCTGCTTGATGCCGAGCGAGATCTTCGGCTTGTCGCCGTCGCCGGTATCGATGTTGAGCAGCACGGCCTCGACCTCGTCACCCTTCTGGAACAGCTCGCTCGGGTGCTTGACCCGCTGGGTCCACGACATGTCGCTGATGTGGACCAGGCCGTCGATGCCCTCTTCGATCTCGACGAAGATCCCGAAGTCCGCGATGTTGCGGACGTGGCCCTTGACCACGGTGCCCGGCGGGTACTTCTCGGTCAGCTGCTCGTACGGGTTCGGCTCGAGCTGCTTCATGCCGAGCGAGATCCGGTTCTGCTTGACGTCGACGTCGAGCACGACCGCCTCGACCATGTCGCCCACGGCGACCATCTTCGACGGGTGCTTCACGCGACGCGTCCACGACATCTCGGAGATGTGGACCAGGCCCTCGATGCCCTCCTCGAGCTCGATGAAGGCGCCGTAGTCCTTGAGCGAGACGACCTTGCCGCGGACGACCGTGCCCGGCACGTACTTCTCGGCGGCGCGGCTCCACGGATCCTCGGTGATCTGCTTGAGGCCCAGGCTGACACGCTCGGTGTCGGCGTTGAACTTCAAGACCTTCACGCGGACGTGATCGCCGACCTGGAACAGCTCGCTCGGGTGGTTGACGCGACCCCAGCTCATGTCCGTGATGTGGAGCAGGCCGTCGATGCCGCCGAGGTCGATGAACGCACCGTACTCGGTGAGGTTCTTGACGATACCCTCGACGATCTGGCCTTCCTTGAGGCGCTCGAGCGTCGACTCCTTGAGGGCGGCGCGCTCCTTCTCGAGCAGCACGCGGCGCGACAGCACGATGTTGCCGCGCTTCTTGTTGAACTTGATGACCTTGAACTTGAAGCTCTGGTTCAGGAACGCGTCGAGGTTGCGGACCGGCCGCAGATCGACCTGCGACCCCGGCAGGAACGCCTTGACGCCGCCGCGGATCGTGACCGACAGGCCACCCTTCACGCGCGCGGTGATCACGCCCTCGATGAGCTCGTCGCGCTCGCACGCCGCGCTGATCTCGTCCCAGACCTTGAAGCGGTCGGCCTTTTCCTTCGAGAGCACGCACATGCCGGCGTCGTTCTCGCGGGACTCGAGCAACACATCCACGACGTCGCCGGGCTTGACGCCGATCGAGCCGTCCGCCTGGCGGAACTCCTCGAGCGGGACCTGGCCCTCACTCTTGTAGCCGACATCGACGATCGCGTAGTCCTTGCCTACGGCGATCACGGTGCCGCGGAGGATTTCGCCCTCCTTGACGTTGTCTTGGCCGAAGCTTTCGGCGAGTAGCGCCGCAAAGTCCTCTTCGCCCGTGCCGTCTTGGGTAACCATATTCAAGCAGATCTCCTGAAGCCGCCGGGGTTGGATTTACTGCCGTAGCAGCACCTCGGCGCAGGGGCGAGTTGGTACCTTTCACCACCCGTTTTGTCAACCACGACGGCGACATCCGCCCGGTTGGCCCCGGGCGATTGCGCACTGCGGCGCACCAACTTTTTATCCCCGCTACCGCCTCCCCGGCGGCCTTCCACGACCCTGATCAGCGAATCCACAACCTCTTCGAGGGGTTGCGCCGAGCTAGCGATCCGTATGACAGCTCTTGCGGGACCATCGGGGCGCGATGCCCCGGCCGGCGTCGCGCGCCTCCCGTTCGGCAATCTCACGCAAGATCACGCCGTGGCCCACGACCGTTCCGGCCGCAGCCAGCCCGGCTACGCGACCCCCGCGCGCTCCGCGGCGCTGGCGGTCTGGAAGAACTTCGCCTCCGCATTCCAGCTGGGAGCCCAGCGCAACGTAGCCTCGTCACCGGCGCGCAACGCTCGGCATAGCAATGATCTCGCTCGTGGATGACCGTCACCGTGTCGATTCCTGCTGGCACTGTACAACAATTGCTGTACATTTGCGTTCGTGAGGCGCACGGAGCTGGAACAGAGGCTGGCGGCGCTGGGCTGGACCGCCACTGGCCAGGCAAGCGGCGTCAACCACACGCTCTGGGCGCACCCATCCGTGCCGATCAAGCTGGCCGTTCCCCATGCGGACCTCATCCTCGACACCACGGCAGCACGCATCCTCGAAGATGCGGAAGGGTAGACCCTCCATGTTCATCGGTCAGATCGCGAAAGCAAGCGGCTCCCTGTGGTCCGCCGAATGTGAAATCATCGGCGCCTTCACACAGGGCAAGTCACGCAAGGATTCGCTGGTCATGCTTGCGGACTGCATCGAGGCCAAGGTCGACCATGCCGGCTTCAAAGCGACCGCGAGGGAGATCGGCCCCATCAAGGTCGGCGTCTTCGCGGTCTTCATCGACTCCAGCGATCCGGCGCTCCTCGCAGCCGAGGTGCTCAAGTACCAGCGCTGGAAGAACAAGCTTTCACTCGCTGACGTCGCCAAGGCGCTGCACGCCTCGAGTCGCAACGCGTACGCCAGCTACGAACAGGGGAAGCGAGAGCCATCGCTCAGCAAGCTCCGCGAACTCCTGGCGGTCGTCGCGCCGGACATGGCCGTCATCGTCGGCCCGCGCGCGCCGAGCAAGACGAAGCGGCGGTTGGCAAGGTGAACCGCGACGATGTGTCGCTACCCGTCGTCTCAGGAGCCCTCGTAAAGCCGGTCCGTGTCGACCAACTCGAGGTCCTGGCGGCGACGATCCTGTTGCTCGAGCTCACGGGTAGACCCTTCCGCCGATGCGATGACGAGCTTCGCGTCGAGTTGACCGAGGCGAGCGCGCACCGTCTCGAGGCGATGCAGATCGTCCATCGTCACTTTGCGGTTGCGGATGCATGCGGGAGACTGTCCGGCCGCGCAGAAGTACAGCCCACCGGACGCCTTGGTCGCGGCGGCGACCAGCGTCGTCTTGCCCTGCCTACGTCGTCCCAGGACGATGACCACGCTGCCCATTCGCGCTCCCGGGCGAACAGCTGTGACGGTTTCATCGTAGAAGCTATATATCCTCCGCTATCATAGCGGTAGCTATCATGCGGAAGCAGGTGCAGCTCGCCACGCGCATCGACGCCCGCGTCAAGCAGGCGGTCGTTCAGGTATGCAAGGAGCGCGGGCTCAAGATGAACCGGTTCCTCGAGGATGCGCTGCTCGACAAGCTCGAGGAGTTCGAGGAGTTCGAGGACGTCGAAGATCTCGCTCGGCTTCGGCGCGAGCCGACGCGGCCGCTCGCCGCTCTGCTGAAGGATCTGAAGCTGAATGGCAAGCTATAGGATCGAGGTCTCCGCGACGGCGGAGAAGCAGATCCGCAAGCTGGAGCGAACTGATAAGTCCGCGTCGTGCGCGTGATCCAGGCACTGGCGGGCAAGCCGCGTCCCGCCGGATGTCGGAGGCTTGCCGGCCAGGACGGCGTCTTTCGAGTGCGCGCGGGCGTGTTCCGGGTTCTCTACAGCGTTGAGGACAATCGCCCGGTCGTGATCGTCCTCAAGGTGGGCCATCGCAAGGACATCTACCAAGGACGTCTACCGCTGAGCGGGTCCCCAGCACCACGTGCGCCTGACTCGGCAGCCCGAGCCCGAGCGTGCCGCGGCGATCACCGGCGTTCGGGCGTCGCCGGTGCGCTCCACAGCCGCTCGAGCGGCAGGGTGGTGCCGCGCTCGTGGGCGAGCAGCCAGCGCTTGCGGTCGAGGCCGCCGCCGTAGCCGGTGAGCGAGCCATCGGCGCCGATCACGCGATGGCACGGCACGACGATGGCGATCGGGTTGGCGCCGTTGGCGAGGCCGACCGCGCGGACGGCGGCGGACTTGCCGATCGTGCGGGCGAGCTGGCCGTACGACCAGGTGGTGCCGCACGGGATGGTACGCAAGGCGCGCCACACGGTGCGCTGGAACTCGGTGCCGCCGGCCTCGGCCGGGATGGCATCGATCGCGGCGAGCTCGCCGGCGAAGTACGCGCGCAGGGCGGTGGTGAGACCGCCGGGATCCGCCGCGGTCGCGAGCACGAGCTCGGCGACCTGCGCGGCGGCGCGGAGCTGGCGCTCCATCCGATCGTGCTCCTCGGTCCATCCGAGGGCGCGCAGGCGGCCATGCTCGTCGGCGACGACCGCGAGCCGTCCGATCGGGGTGTCGAGGTGATCGAGCAGCATGCGGGTGATCACGGTGGGCCTCGCACCGAGTCATACCGCTCGCCGGGCGCGCTGGCTCGCGGATCGCGGCCCAGAGGGATCGCGGCCGACCGATTCGCCAGCGCCGCGTTGACCGCATCGATCGAGTCTTGATCGATCACGTGGACCGATGCGGCCATGCCGCCGCCTGCCTCCAGCTCGATGACGTCGCCGTCCTCGAGGCTGGCGATGCTCCGCTTCGTGGAGTCTTTCACCAGGCGTCGCCTGAGCTCGACGAACTGCTCGTTTGCCGGACCGTCCTCTCGGCAGAGCTCGTCGTGGGCAGTCCTCGCCCCCTGCCGCGCGCGGTCGTCGCGTCCCGCTCCGCGACCTTCTTCACGGGGCCTGACCTCGAGCCAGCCGGAACCCGACGCCGAAGCTCCGGCGGCCGGGGGCGAACGCGTTGCAGATGGTCGGGCGCGACGAGCGGTGGAGCGGCGTCATCGGGACACCGCGAGCACCGCAACACGGGCGCGAGTCTGCGGGCGCGAGCGCACGCTCGGCCTCGACGAGCACGGGCTGCAGCGCGCCGGGCCAACGCCCAGGCGAGCGTGTTATCGTGGACCATGCTCAGTCCCACGCCCGCAGGCAAGCTCTGCGACTTGCAGGGCCGGCCCTATTTCCTGTGGGACTGCGATGTCACGCTCGCCGGCCTCCGCGAGCATCTCGACGCACCCGACGATGCACGGCGCTCGTACTGGCTCGCCAAGGTCATGCGGCAAGCAAAGCCCGACGACGCGATCGTGGTCGCTGGCACCGAGGAGATGCGTCGCCTGTGGCCGTACATCGAACGCTCGCTGGGGCGCGTTCGCGAGTTCTGGAAGTGGTACCTCGACTGGACCGATGACCGTCGCTAACCGGCTCACTCCGCTCCAGGAGCGCATCCTCGAGAACTCGCGGGAATGGAGCCAGCGTGGACGCTGTTCGGGGCCGGCGCACTGATCGGTTTTCATCTCGGTCACCGCACGACGAGCAATCTCGACCTGGCGTTCCGTCCGCTGCTCCAACTCGGCGAGATCCCACGCTGCCCGCAGCCAGCCGCGTGATAGCCTCGAAGCGAGGCGAAGGCATGGATCTCCCCGACTTCCTCGCTCAGGACACGGACGGCTTCATCCATCTCCGCGGGCATCGCATCGGCATCCAGCACGTCGTCCACTTCTACGATGAGGGCTACTCGGCCGAGATGCTGGCGGAGGAGTTCCCGACGCTGTCCCTCGCGCTCATCCACAAGACGATCGGGTTCTACCTGGAGAACCGCGCCGACATCGACGCCTATATCGCGCAATGCCGCGACGAGATCGAGCGCCACGCGTCGACCGCGCCGCGCGGTCCGGGGCTCGCGGAGTTGCGCCAGCGCCTCGCCGCGCGCCGCACGCTGGCCTCGTAGGCCATGGCACTCCGCTTCGTGCTCGACGAACACCTGTGCGGCGCGCTGTGGCGCGCGGTCCAACGGCACAACGCACGTGCGGAAGATCATTTTCGAGATCATCGGGACAATCCACGATTGCTGGCGGAATGACGATGGCAACCAAAGGGAAGAAAGGCTACGTCATCTGCCTGTCCAACGGCGGGTACGAGGCGTCCCTCGAGATGAGGAAGATCTACGTCGTTCTGGCTGACGCCGAAGCCAAGCGGCACGAGATGCTCCGCGTCGTCCATGAATCCGGCGAGGATTACCTGTATCCAGTGGAATGCTTCGCGAAGGTCTCGCTGCCGGCACAAGCGCAGCGGGTGTTTCGCTCCAGCGCCTGAGGCGAGCAACGTGACGATCTCGCCACCGCCTTGATCGCGCCCGCGCATGCGTGGACCGACCGTGAAGATCGGTCGCCAGGCGTTTATGCGACGTGTCGATCCGCGGACCGCTCATCGGGTCGGCGCGGCGGTTCGCAGCCGGCAACCCGGTATCAGCGACGGGGCCGGCCGCGAGCGGGACACGGGTGGGTCAATGGCAACCGAGATCCGCCCACGACGGCGACCCGACGGGGACATGGTGGATTGCCAGCTCCATGGGTGGTTCTGCCTCGGCAACCGTCACGTTGATCCGGATCAACTCCTCGAACTTCTGGCTGACCCACGAGTGCCTCTCGCCCGGAACAACGTCAGGGCCAGGAGCGCCCGGCCTTGAGCGCGGCGCGAAGCGCGACCAGGTCCTCCAGGCTCGCCTCCTGCACCTGCTGCCGGCGCTCCGGCGTGATCTCCAGGCCATAGGCCTCCGCCAGGTCCAGCACCGCATCGCGTACCTGCACCTCGGCCTGCTGGGCCCTCGCCTCGATCATCTTGGACAGCCGCTCGATGACCTCCTCGGAGCTCGGCAGCTCGGCCATGCCGCTGAAGAACCGCAGCCGCCGCCCTACCAAGGCCAGGTCCAGTCCCAGCACCTCCGAGGTCAGCCGCCCCAGCCGCGGACTCAGCTCCTGGTAACCGGCCCCCGGCCTCGCCAGGCGATATCCGTGGAGCCTGAAGCGTAGCCGATCATAGACGAAGTACTCGCGGACGCCCAGACGCGCGTAGTCCCGCACGTTGTTGATCAGGTACTTGTCCCGGTTGCCCTGGTAGAGCACCTCCATGAGCAGGTCGGGTCCCTTGCCCTCGTCGGCCACCACCCAGGCCATCCGCTCGTCTTCATCCGGATCGGGCTGCGGCACGTCCCGCACCGCCAGCAGGTCCGGGGAGCACACCGGCTCACCCGGATAGACCACCGCCAGCTCATCGGCCACGTAGATCGTCCGCCCGATGCTCCTGAAGTGCAGGGTCAGGGCGTCCAGCGCCGCGCTCTTGGCGCGCCGGTGGGGCCGGCCCTCGGTCATGGCCTCGGCGGGCACATCGAAGGCCGCAAAGACCTCGGCAAAGAAGCGCTCGCGCTCGATAGCGCTCATGGCTTGCCAGCGCTCCACGGACGGACCAACCGGCACGGCAAACGGACGCGGACCGGGATGGACGCCAGCCGTGCTCATGGCCGTAGTCTACCTCGCCCCGGCGGGAGGGGGACCCCGGCAACTTCGCGCATGTGGCCGAGCACGATATCGCTGGTCGCATCCGGATCGATTCCCTGCGCGATGAAGCCTGTGGCTTCCGACCACGCCAGGCTGGTGGTAGCGGCCTTCGCCTTGCCAGCTCGGATCAAGAGCTCGAGCACGGCGCCATGCTTGAGCTCAGCGGTAACCCCGTGCGCCCTGAACTCCTGCGTTCGGAGACCGTTGACTACTCGAAGCCACGCCTCTCTGCGCTTCCGTAGCTTCGCGGCGTCTCTCGGCTCCACGACCAGGGTTATCTCGGGCGCAACCGCCCGCAGGAGCTCCAGGAACTTCGAGAGCGATGGTTCGCGTTTACCCTGCTCGTAGGCTGCGTAGGCGTTGACGCTCGCGGCGCCGAGCTTCTTCGCGACGGCGGCGAGCGAGAGCCCGTGGATCTCGCGCTGGTACTTGAGCACCTCCGCGGCGAGCAGCGCTGGCTCCGAAGCCTCGACGAACACCCTATGCTCATCAGAGCCACCGTGACGGATCCGGGTGATCGTCACCTTGAAGTCGCGTTCCCCAACCTTCAGCTCGATCGCTTCGGCCAGGTTGGCGGCGGCCTCCTTGCGCGACCTGCCCTGCGTATAGGCCCCGAGGATCGTGCAATGGGCCGACCAACCTGGCCCCTCACGGAAGATCTCACCGGTCAGCATGGCGGAACTCTACCTCTCTGCATCCGTCAGGATGCCCTCTGCGTTGCTGTCGTAGATCAGGTCATAGATGGGAACGACGAGCTTGTGGCTCTTGCGCGGATGCGTCCAGACCGTGTGGTTCTTGCCGCTGACGCGAGTCGGTGACCATCCGAGCGCTTTCAGCTTCTCTTCAAGCTCCGACCGCTTCACGCCCATAGCATACAACATCTGTTGCATGCGTCAGCGGCCAAGCGATCGCGCCAGGGCCAGCTGCCGAAGTGGTCGTCCTACATGCCGCCGATGGAGGCGCCCCCAGCTATGGATCCCCGCGCGCAGCCCGGCCGCGCGTGGCCACGATGCTGGCCAGCGAATCCACCACCTGTTCGAGGGTTTGCGCCGAGCTATCGATGAGGATGGCGTCGCGCGCGGGGACCATCGGCGCGATGTCGCGGCCGGCGTCGCGCTCATCCCGTTCGGCAATCTCACGCAGGGTGACGGCGTAGTCCACGGTCGTTCCGGCCGCGGCGAGCTCGGCCACGCGGCGGCGCGCGCGCTCCGCGGCGCTGGCGGTCAGGAAGAACTTCGCATCGGCGGCCGGGAACACCACGGTGCCGGTGTCGCGGCCTTCGACCACCACGCCGCCTCCGGCGCCGAGCCGGCGCTGGAGCTCGAGCAGCGCCGCGCGGACCTCGGGGTGCGCCGAGACCTGCGAGGCGCCCTGGGAGATCTCCGGGCTCCGGATGGCCGACGTCGCGTCGACCTCGCCCAGGTACACGTGGTTCCGGTCGCCCACGAAGTCGAACCGGATGTCGAGCGCGCGGGCGATCGCCGCACAGCCCGGGGCGTCGCTCCACGCGATCCCCCCCGCGCGCGCCGTGAGCGCGACCGCCCGATAGATCGCCCCGGTGTCGAGCAGGCGATACCCGAGCCGGCGGGCGAGCATCTTGGCGACGCTGCTCTTGCCCGCGCCCGCCGGGCCATCGATCGTGACGACCACGGGCTTCATCGCGTCAACCCATATCCCAGGTCGCTGCGCGTAACAAGCCGGTCTCGCCGTCGGCCATGGCCGGCATCATGCACGAAATCGCCGGGCAGGTGACACGGCGGGAGACTCCGCGGGCGTGGCGAGCGGTCACGTTGTACATTCGACGCGGTGGCCGAGCCGACCACAGAGAGACGCTGGAAGACCTTCGCCGACGTCGTCGCGTTCGCGCTCGGCACGAACGTGTGGATCTCGATCGTGATCCTGCCGGCGATCTTCGTCGGCGCGCTGCAGGGCGCCTCGCACGTCGCCGCGGCCGCGCTGCCGCTCGCGGTCCTGATGCTCGGGCTGGCCCGGCGCTCCGAGGCGGTGCTGCTCGGCCTGTTCCCGGCGGCGATCCTCGTGCCGGTCGCGCTCCAGCCCCTGATGGCGTCGTCGTACGTCTACGGCCCGGTCCGGTTCACGCTCGTGGCGATCGGCGTCGTCGCGTACCTGTTCGGCGTGGCGTTCTTCACGACCTGGCACGAGCCGCCGGCCCCGCGATCGATCCGCGGCCTGTCCTCGGCCCAGGCCGGGCCCGCCGAGCGCTGGCAGCGCCGCGAGCGCGTGTACTGGATGCTCACCGTGATGTCGCTGATCATCCCGACCGTGCTCATCGCCTGGGTCAACTTCGATAGCGCGATCGAGGACTACCTCGGCGAGATGTATCCCGGCCGCGTCACGCTCATGACCACGGCGCTGACCGCCGGCGCGATCGTCTTGTGGCTCGGTATCTATCACTATGCGTTCCTCGGGGTGCTGCGCCCACACCGTACCGGCGACCGCGATCTCGTGACCGCGCTCGGCAAGGCGCGCTCCGACGCCAGGACCGGCAAGCCGCGCCCGCGGTTCTACCTCTCCGTCGCGCTCGCACTGGCGGCGATGGCGACCCTCATCCTCCTGCGTCACCTGAAGGGATGATCCATGCGCCGCTACTTCTTCGAGATCCTGGCCGTCGCGTTGATCGGCGGCAGCCTGTTCTTCTTCAAGGAAACGCTCGACTACCTGGCGCGCCGCGACTACGTCGCCGCCGTGCTCGTCATGGTGATCGGCGTGGCGGTGATCTCGGTCGGCAAGGAGATGGCGCGCCTCGCGCTCGTGCAACGCGACTGATGCCTGTGATGCCTGTGATGTCTGTGACGCCTGTGACGCCTGTGACGCCCACCCTCGCCCTCCTGCTCGCTGCCTGCGGCGGCTCCTCGGGTCCGACCCCGACGCCGCCGGCCGCGCCGATCGTGATCGCGACGCCGCGGCTCACCGCCGAGGATCTCGAGGTCGCGAACGTCAACGGCCGGCCGGTGTGGGCGTCGTGCGTCGCCGCGCAGGCTCGCGTGATCGCGACCGAGGCCCGCACGCCGGACCAGCGCCGCCACGCCGCGCTCGATCAGTGCATCGCGTTCGAGCTGCTCGCGCAGGCCGCCGAGGCCCGCGGCCTGGCCGCGGCGCGCGAGGTCGGCGACGCCGTGCGCGCGGCCTCGGTCAACCGCCTCGTCGCGACCGGGTTCGAGCAGCGCTACCAGACCCCCGCCGATCTCGCGCAGCCGATCGATCTCGTGATCTCGCGCAACGCGTGGCGCATGCACATCGTCCAGCTGCGGAGCTCGACGTTCGCGCGCTTCGTCGTGCCCAAGGACGCGCCGCCCGCGCTCGAGGCCCGGGCCCACGCGCTCGCCGACCGGCTGGCCGCCGAGCTCGCCGGCGAGACCGGGCTCTACAACGTGCACCTGACCGACGCCGCGCGCCGGATCGCCGCCGGCAGCGACATCAAGCTCGACACCGCCGACGTCAAGCCGACCCACCAGGACGACCTCGTCGCGCCGTATGCCGCCGCGCTGTACGCGATCCCCGAGGTCGGCCGGGTCACGCCGGCGGTGCGCACGCCCTGGGGCTGGGATGTCGTGCTGTGGACCGGCGGCGTCGAGCCCAAGGAGACCTCGCGCGAGGCGTTCGCCGCCGAGCTGTTTCCCGAGGTCCGGCGCCGGCAATTTCAGCGCTGGGTGACCCAGCTCGGCAAGCAGCTCGGCGCCCACATCGAGGTCGACCAGGCCACCGTCGGCAAGCTCGACACCGAAGGGCCCCCATGACCGAGCTCTCCGGCTCGCGGGGCGCCCGGAGCGAGGCGCGGATGCCCGACGTGGACCCGCCCCTGCCCCGCGGGATGACCCCGTTCGGCGCGATCCTCCGGCGCGCGGTCCAGGCGACCCCCGGCGCGATCGGCGGCGCGTTCGCCGATTCCGAGGGTGAGATGATCGACGGCTTCACGACGCGCGACCCGCACGACTGGGCGCTGATCACCGCGCACTACGGGATCGTGCTCGGCCAGCTCCATGCCGCGTTCGGGACCTGGCACTTCGGCGGCCCCGAGTACTTCATCGCCCGGCACGAGGTGCTCGCGATCGTCGTGCACGCGGTCGACGGCGGCTACTACGCGCTCCTGGCGGTGCCCGAGCCGGCGCCGCTCGGGCACGCGCTGCGCAACCTGCGCGAGGCCGCACGGGCGCTGCACCGGGAGATGCTGTGAGCCGCTCCCACAGGCGAAGTCGCATGCGTCTCGGCGTCGTGGCCTTCGTCGCGCTGGGGGGCCTTGCCCCGGGGGCCGGCGGCACCGCGCGCGCGGCCGGCAACGACGGCGCCGACTACGATCCGCACTCGACCGCGTGGAACGGCATGGCGAGCTTCGTCGGCCTGGCCGAGGGCATGGGCTTCGAGGTCACCCCGGTGAGCTCGCTCGAGTGGGGCGAGCTGTCGGCCGAGGATGTGCTGGTGCTGATCTATCCGCTCCAGCGCGTCGATCCGGGTCGGCTCGGCGCGTTCGTCACGGCCGGCGGCAACCTCGTGATCGCCGATGACTTCGGCGAGGGCAAGGACGCGATGCAGGGCCTGGGCCTCCTGCGCGCCGACGTCGAGGCGCCCCGCGCGAGCAAGTACTACGATGGCCGCACCTACGCCCCGATCGCGACGGCGCGCGGCGATCACCCGATCGCGGCCGACGTCGGTGAGGTCGTGACCAACCACCCGGCCGCGCTGACCCGCGTGGAGGGCGCGACCACGATCGTCGGGTTCGACGAGGGCGCGGTCGTCGTCGCGGGCGACCGCGGCAGCGGCCACTTCGTCGCGATCAGCGATCCGAGCATCTTCATCAACAAGATGCTGATGTTCCGCGGCAACGTCCAGCTCGCCGCCAACCTCCTGCGCTACCTCGACCGCGGCGGACGCGCCAAGCACATCGTGCTGCTCCACGGCGATGTGGCGATGTACGGCGATCCGCGGCCGTTCATCGACGACGCCAAGGCCGGCGAGCTCGGCCGCTCGATCGCCGACCTGAACTTCTGGCTGTCCGAGCGCCGGGCGTGGTTGCTCACCTCCACGGCGATGAAGGCGCTCGCCGTCGCGCTCGCGGCGACGCTGTTCCTGCTCGCCCTGTTCGCGCTCCCGGTGCGCCGCGGCCCGAAGATCGATGGCGCGTGGCTGCGGTTCGGGCGGCCGGGCCGGCGCGATGAGCCCCACGGCGTCATCGCCCAGGCCGAAGCGGGCAGCGGCGCCAACCTCGTGCTGGCGTGCGTGCTGCGCGATCAGGTCCAGGTCCTGCTCGCCGGCATGCTCGACAAGCTGGAGCCGCTCTACACGATTTCCGAAACCCAGATCGTCCGTGAGCTGTCACGGATCCGGGGAGCCCCGGCCGGCGTCGCGCTCGGTCGGGTCTACCGCCGGCTGCGTGCGCTGCCGAGTCGCGGCCAGGCCGCGGCGCCCTGGAGCACGGGCCACCTCGCGCGGCGCGATTTCGACACCCTGTACCGAGACGTGGCCGAGCTGTGTCGTACTCTCGGCGCCGATCTCCCAGAATCAGAAATCTAGCCGATGCAAGTATCGACTCTCACGCCCGATCGCGTCGCCCGCGTCAACTACCTCGCCCGCACGATTGCCGACGAGGTCGGCCGCGCGTTCATCGGAAATCCGACGATCACCGAGGCCTTGCTCGTCGCGCTGATGGCGCGCGGCCACGTCCTCATCGAAGGCTATCCGGGCGTCGCCAAGACCACGCTGGTCAAGGCGTTCTCGGGGACGCTCGGCTGCCACTTCCGGCGGATCCAGTTCACGCCGGATCTGCTGCCGTCGGACATCACCGGCACCTACATCCTCGACATGCGCACCAACACCTTCGTCTTGCGCGAAGGCCCGGTGTTCACCAACGTGCTGCTCGGCGACGAGATCAACCGCGCCCCGGCCAAGACCCAGTCCGCGCTGCTCGAGGCCATGCAGGAGCACCAGGTCACGATCGAAGGCGAGACCCGCTCGCTGTCCGCGCCGTTCATCGTGCTCGCCACCCAGAACCCGATCGAGCAGGAGGGCACCTACCCGTTGCCCGAGGCGCAGGTCGATCGGTTCCTGATCAAGCTCAAGATGGGCTACCCGTCGCCGGCCGACGAGAAGCGCATGCTCGGCACCTACGACAAGCCGCCGCCGCCGGTGCGCGCCGTGGTCGGCCCGTCCGACGTGCTCGACATGCAGGCGCTCGCGCAGGAGGTGTTCGTCGCCGAGGAGCTCCTCGACTACGTGCTCGGCCTCGTCGCGTTCACCCGCTCGCACCCCAAGGTCTATCTCGGCGCCTCGCCGCGCGCCGGGCTCGCGCTCGTCCACGCGTCGAAGGGGCTCGCGCTCCTGCGCGGCCGCGACTACGTGTTGCCCGATGACGTGCGCCACCTCGCGCCGCTCGTCCTGGGGCACCGGATCATGATGTCGCCCGAGGCCGAGCTCGAGGGCGCGGCGGGCACCGCGGTCATCTCCGAGTCGGTCGAGAAGGTCGGCTACAAGATGCCCAAGGGCGGCCCGCGGTGATCCCGCGCCTGGCCGCGCGCGGCAAGCTCGTGCTCGGTACGGCGCTGCTGTTCCTGATCGTGGGCGCCTTGTACAGCGCGCCGCCGCTGGTCGGCCTCGCCGGCGTGATCCTCACCGTGGTCCTGGCGCTCTACCTCGGGTTCTATCCCACCGCGATCCTGCTGCGCCGCAAGAAGATCGAGCTGTCGTGGTGGGTCCCGCCGGGCGATCAACCCGGGGGCGCGCTCGCGGCGGATCGGCCGTTCCAGCTCCACCTCGCGTTTCGCAACCACGGCAGCCGCAAGCTGCGGGTCCTGTCGACCCGCATCCTCGCGGCCTCGACCCTCCAGATCGACGATCAGCCCAGCGCGACCGTCCAGCGCGGCCTGCAGGTCGAGATCACGACCACGGTCAAGCCGCTCGCCGCCGGCCACCAGGTGCTGCACGGCGCCGCCCTGACGTTCGGCGACGCGCTCGGGCTGTTCGACATCGAGGCGTTCTTCCCCAACCCGATCGCGGTCAAGGTGTTCCCGCGCACGATCGCGGTGCGAGGCCAGCCGGTGCGTGCGGTTGGCGGCGCGCTGCACGAGCAAGTCGGCCAGCACCACGTCCGGCGCCGCGGGCTGTCGGGCGAGCTGCGTGAGCTCCGCGAGCACAGCCACGGCGATCCGTTCAAGTTCATCGCGTGGAAGGCGACCGCCCGGCGCGGCCAGCTGATGGTCCGCGATCTCGAGAACGAGATCGTGACGACGCACATCGCCATCATCGACGTCGGCGGCGGGATGCGCACCGGCCCGGTCGGCCGGACGCCGCTCGACTGGGCGAGCGACAGCGTGGCCGCGCTCGCCAAGGCCGCGATCGGCAACGGCGACCGGATCGGCCTGGTCGGGTTCGACACCCGCGCCGTCGTCGAGCTCGCGCCCGACACCGGCTATCACCACTACCTCCAGCTCGTCGACAAGATGCTCGACGTGCGATCGATCGTCGACGAAGATCTCACCGACGTCACCGCGGGTGAGCTGGTCGCGCTCGTCGCGCGCTACCTCGCCCACCAGGAGGCGATCGACGTGCGCGTCAAGCTGGCGCCGCCGCTCGACGACGCGCGCTGGAGCTCGATCCAGGCCGGCCCCGACGGCCAGCTTTACGACGTCGCCGCGACCGGGCGGCTGTGCCGGCGGTTGATCGATCTGATGCTCGGCAGCGCGAAGCTCAAGGACAAGCGGTCCCGGGCGCAGCCGGTCGTCGAGCCCGACAGCCAGCTCACGCCGCTGCGCCAGCTCTGCCGGCTGCGCGGCATCGAGCTGCCCTACCGGACCTCGTGGGAGCACGGCAAGCGCGCCGCCGGCCTGGCCGCCGCGGTCGAGCGCGCCGTCGCGACCGGCCGGCCCGACGTCGTGATCCTGATCAGCGACCTCGCCGGGATCGCCGAGGACGACAGCCGCGCCATCCGCGCGATCGCCCGGCTGCGCAAGGCCGCGGGCAGCGTCGTCGTGCTCGCGCCCTCGCCGAGCGCGTTCCTCCCGCCGGCCACGTCGGCCCACGGCCGCCGCGCCCGCGAGCTGATGGTGCGCGACGCCCAGGCGGCGATGGATCCGGGCCGCAGGCTGCTGATTCGCCACGGCGTCACCGTGGCCTTCGGTTCCCCCGCCGATAGCCTCGATCGCCTGATCGGCAACGGCCGGGTCCGGCTGCGCCGGACCGGCTAAGCTACAGGCTTACCCCGTGCGCGCGCTCGTTACACCGGGCGCGCCAGACAACGCAGCGCGACATCATCGCCATCGTCAGGGGCTGACCTCGACGTTACCCTCGAGGACCGTCAACGTCCACTGGTGCGCGGTCACCGAGCCGGCGGCCTTCGACGTCACCGAGCCGATCGACAGCGCAGTCAGCAAGATCGCCGCTGCCACGAAGACGATGTCTCGCCATCCATCGGGGCGATGGCGCTGCTCGATTTGTTGCAGGTTACTCATCGACTACAACGTAGCAACGGCAACGAGCGCTGTCACGAGGCCACGAAGACCAGGCTTCGTGCTGACGGTGATACTCGTCTTGCGCTCCCTCTCAACCCATCGGGAGCGTCGCTACACACGTGTACGATACCAGATCAGGAATCCGGATCTGGTCAGCTTCTGTGGTCGTGCACCCCACCGCCTGTCGCAGCCTGTCGCGGCCGTCGCCGCCCCGGCCGCACGCCCATCAGAAGGTCTCGCAGCCGCACGGCACGCCGCTTGCGAGGCGATCCTCCGAGGAGAATCCAACCCATGAAAGTCTTAACGTTCAAGCGTCTAATCGGCCTCACGATGATCGGTGGCGTGGCATACATCCACAAGCAGCGCGGCGGAGAATGGACGGTCGACAGCGTCACGGACACGCTCAAGCATCTCTGGTCCTCCGCGGTCAGCCAGCTCGGTCCCCTCAAGGACGAGATCATGAAGGCGCCCCGCTTCGATCGTTCCGCCGAATCCGCCAACAAGGAGGGCTCCCGGGGCCGGAACATGCGGGACCGCGCTACGAACCTGACCGACGAACACCAGGCCCGGTCGGCGGCGGGAGTCGCCGTACGCAAGGACGACGCCGGTCATCACTGAGCCTGCGGACGACCTGCCCTTGGTGCCAGCCCATGCCTCACCCGAGCCTCACGGCCCCCCGCACGCACGCCTCGCCGGCGGTGAGCGCTCCGCGCACGACGCGCGGCGCTGCGCGCGGTCGGGATGATTCACCGAACGGCGCCATGGTGCCTTCGACTCGATCGCCCGAGGGGTTCGGGCCGACAGACGAGCAAGGCGCGCCACCTCGAGGGATCGCCGCGCCGGTGATGACGTGCGGTACGCAGCGTGCACCACGCATCTATCATGATGCAAACAGTCAAACACACCCTCCACACATTCGGTGATCGCGGCGGCGACTTCGCCAGGACGATCGGCTCCGGGACCGCCGACTACGCCAAGCGGTTTGGCAGCGAGACGGCCGACCTCGCCAAGCGGTTTGGCAACGAGACGGCCGACCTCGCCAAGCGGATCGGTCCCCGGCGCGGCTTGATCGGCCTGGCCGCCCTCGCGGTCGCGATCGGTGGCTCGGTCTTCCTGGTTCGCTATCTGCGGGCGCGCAACCTCCGCAACCTCGAAAACAAGCGTGGGGCCAACGACACCGGCGAGGACTTCTCGGCGGATCGGTCCTCGAAGTCGGGCAACCGTTCGTCCGCACAACGCTCCCCGAGCACGCATCCATCCCACTAGCTAGCTAGGCCCGAGCCTCGTGATCATGGCCGGTGCGTGTAGCGCCGGCGACAATCGCGTCGATCCGAGCGACCTCGAGCTGCGCGATCTGCTCGGCATCTCGCCCGAGGTCGCGAGCGCGTGGAATGCGGCCCAGCGGGCAGCCGCGCGCCGTGTGCTGGACTCCGGCTTTCACGAGGCGGAGGCGCCATCGCAGATCGCGTTCGAGCCGGGAACCGCCGGCATCGACGAGCGCGTCGCGAGCTGGCTCGCCGCGCGCGATGCCAAACGCGTCGCCGATAGCGCGAGCTCGCTCGGTGTGGTCCGCGTCGCGGTGGGCGCGCATGACCTCGCGCTCACGGCCGGCTCGCCCCGATGTCCGGCGCTGCGGTGGCTAACGCCACGGCGCCGCGCGTGGCATCACCGGTGACGGCGGTCGAGCTGTGGCTCGCCGAGCAATGGGACGCCGAGCGCACCTGGGGCCACCTCCCCGGCCGTGGCCTCGACGTCCTCTCCGCGCTGGCCGTCGATGCCGAGCATCCGGGCGGTCCGGTGATCGTCGTCCCGGCGCCACGCCTCACGGTGATCGCGGCCTACATCCGCCCTACGGCGACACCGCGCAACCGCGTCTCGCCGTCAATCCCGTCCTGCTCGCCGCCCTCGAACCCGATCCGGACGAGCTCGCGATGATTCGACTTCGGCGACTACCTCATCTTCTCGACGCCCTGGGAAGGTGTTGCGCTCGCCCGTGCATGGATCCCGATGATCTAGCTCACCGTCGTTCGTCAGAGCCCGTCACCGCTTCGCCGAGGGGACGGCTCGGTACGAAATCGCGCCAGCCTTCTTCCAGCCTTCTCGCAAGAGCCACGTCTGCGGCTGGTACACCACGAGCGGATCATAGGTCCCAGGGCCGCGCCACAGGAACGTCTCCTCGCCGTACTCCGCCCAGCCCGGAAACATGGCTGCGCTCGAGAACCAGTCGATCGTCCACGCCGACATCGGCGTCGCGCGATCCTCCTCGTGCTTGCGCCAGTTGCCAAGCACGTACGACAGCGTATGCCGCGCCTGCCGCGGCGAGGTGATGATCTGGGCGTGATAACGGTCGGGGAACACCGTACCCCGCCGCCGCGGCCCGGGCTTGCCCTGGCTGATCGCCGCGTTGAGGTGCTTGGCGGCCGAGATCTGGAAGCCCTGCATCCCCGACGCCAGCGCCTGCTTGTCATTGGCCTCGACGAGCAAGTGGACGTGCGTGCGCTGGATGCTGACGTGCACGATCCGAAAGTCTTCGCGCCGCGCGATGGTGAGCGTGGCTTCGCGGATCGCGCGATACGTGAACCGGCGGCGCAGGCTGCCAACCGCGCCGATGACCCGCAAGACCACGTGTACGGGATGCCGTGGGTTGAGCTCCGGGCGGGTCTTGTGCGGCGAACCGGCTCGCCGACCCTGCGGTTTGCGACCAGCGCCGCGCCGCTTGCCGCCGCGCGGCTTCCACAGCACGAGCTGCTCGTAATCCACACGTCGCCTCGGGACCCGGGTCGCGGTTGGCTTGCCGACCTTCACGCTACCTGGATAACCACCGACTGGTATTCAGTCAATTGATTTCTCCGATATTTTGGCAGGCGGCCTCGTATGCGCCGGCCGCTGGAATCCAGCAGGTCTGGAACAATCGGCCATCACATCGAGGCCCCGGGTACGGCGACGTCCCGCCCATAAGGCAGGAGCGCGACGATGGAGCAGCGGCGCTACCTTCGCCCTCTCCCTGCTCGCCCTCACCGCGCATCGCACCCGCGGCGGCGCCGCACGAATCCAGCAGGTCTGGAACGGCCACCGCATCGAGGGCCCGGTGCCCCGTCCCGGCGAGGTCCGCTCCGAAGACAGGAGCGTGACGATGGAGCATCGGCGCAACCTTCGCCCTCCCCCCTGCTCGCGCTGACCGCAAATCGCGCCCGCCGCGGCGCCTGCGTGTACGCAGCCGGCTCGAGATCGACGGGCGCATCGGCGCTACCTTCGCCCTCCCCGCTGCTCGCCCTGACCGCAAATCGCGCCCGCCGCGGCGCCTGCGTGTACGCAGCCGGCTCAAGATCGACGTCATGTCCAGGTCGAGCGTGCGGTGACAAGCTCTTTGCTGTGGAAGCTCGCAGGCTGGCCCCGTCCGCAGCCTTCGTGATCCGCGTGTCCTCGACAGCGCGACCGATCCCTCGAACCTGCCACGGAAGATCACCACCCGGCCTGTGACCGGCGCTCGGCCCGTGACCTGCGCGTGGCAGCGCATCCCGTGAGTCCGACGCGCAGCTCACCGGCCTCGTTCCGCCGCTCACAGCCCTGATGCTCGAGCCCACGCCGCCTTCCGGAGATTTTTGAATGAGGGAGAAATCTCGGAAGGGAGACTCCGTGCGGCGTCAACGTGGGGCGTGGTGTAGCTGGGTGCGGAATGCATGTCCCGTGTGGATCACGCCTGGCCGTTTATCCCCGGCCACGCCGAGGCCACGCACACGGCCGCCATCACCCAGTACGGCGCGATCACGCGGTCTGCGCAACCTCGCGTCGCCGTCCTGACCACGCGCCAGACGCGGCTCGACGTGATCTCGCGGTCGCGGTGGATCTGGTCGTGCTCGCGGCCGTACCGGACACGTGGTTGCCCGCGAAGGGCTCCCACCAGTTCCCGACCTCTCTGCACCAGGTGCCCGGTCACTGATCGATTCGCCCCCCGAAGAAGCCCGACTCGCACCGTCTCTCCAAAGAAAAAATATAAAATCTCCAAGGGAGAGTTCACTCGAGGGTTCGGCCTGTGGGGCTTGTGAATTGCGCAGCAATTCAAGCGAGCGCCAGCGAGCGTCACATCCACAGGCAGGTCACGCGTTCTGCACAACCTCCGCTCGAGCGCGTCGCGAACAACCCACACCGCTCGCCACGGAATAACCGAGCGGCTGACCGCGAGCTGCTCGGCGGGAACCGGGGTCGGCTGGCCGCGAGTTACTCGGCGGGAACCGGGGCCGGCTTACCGGCGATGCTCGCCACCGGAATGACCGAGCCGCTGGCCGCGAGCTGCTCGGCGGGAACCGGGACCGGCTTACCGGCGATGCTCGCCACCGGAATGACCGAGCGGCTGGCCGAGGCGAGTGGACCGGCTACACCGCCGATCCCACTCATCCGTGTCGCGGCAGCCGGCGCGGCCTACGGGGCGCACCCGCGAACAGACAGATCTCTCACCGTCGGCACGAAGCAGGTAGCGCAGGTGCCGCATCACGTCATCCCACCGTTAACCTCTCGACGTGTCGGACGGCCCGGCGTCCAGCTCGTCGAGCGCCTGCTGCACCCGGCGCGGAGGGATCCCGAGCCTGCGGCCCAGCATAACGACGTCGGTCTCGTCGCGCTGAAGCTCCGCGACGGTCGGAGCGATCCAGCGCTCGTCGTCCTCGTCATGGCTCCACGTGCACCAGATGGAGTCCGCGTAGCCGCGGCACGCTGCGCGGGCGAGGGCGCTGTCCGCCGGCACGCCACGTAGGTCGAACGCTGGATGCGTCATGGCCAGCTGCAGGCTCGCCCGCATCAAGGGCGGCGTCGTCAGCGTAGGCGCGGCATCCGGTGCACGTCCCTCGGATACGTGCCGCAGGATCGCGACATCGGGGATATCGGCATAGGGCGCCAGCGCGTGCAGTACCTCCTCGAGCCCGGCGCCATCCTCCGCGCGCCGGAGGAGGTGCGCCGCGGCGATGCCGAAGCAGAGGTCTGCAGGGACCGACGTACGCAGCAGCGCTCGCGCGTATTTCGACAGTCGCCACCCTGGTGATCGCAGCGCGGCGATCACTCCCTCCATCGCACGCGCGATCTCGCCATGGTCGTACAGGTTTGCGCTCGTCGGAGCGAGCGAGACGCGCATGTCGTCGAGGCGTACGACACCACCGCCAGATTCGCGGCTGCCCACATCCGCGACGAAGACCCGCGCCGCGTAGCCCGGCGGGATCGTGATCGCGACATTGCGCCGCGAGTGGGACGCTCGCAGGCAGTACGTACTCGGTGCGACCGCACAGGCGAAGGCCATGAACCGCTCATCTAGCTCGGGAGAGTCATCAGAGTCATCAGAGTCATCAAAGTCATACAGGACAGGTTTGATAAGCCCCGACAGCTCAGCCAGCAGCTGTCCCTGCTCGTCGTGGATCCGGACCGGCTCGCTCGGCAACAGATGTGGCGACCGTGCTCGTAGGAGTACGAGGATCCGGCTCGTATGAGGAGCTGGACCGAACGGAATGGTCGTATTCTCGATGCGGTAAGCATATACCGGCCGGCGACGAGAAGGCGATCCACCCGAAATCCCCACGACGGGTGTCGAGATCTCGGGTCTCATCGTGTAGCTGTAGCCCCCGTCTTCAGCGACCTCAAATACGTGCGACGTCACGCGATCGAACAGCTCGGCTTCGATCCGATAGAGTCCGGGCGGTAGCAAGATTTCGAGATCACCCTCGCTCCGAGCTCGCACCGCACCGGTCGCGTCGTACACGGTGACCGACACATCGGGATCGCAACGCAGCGATAACCGACCGATCGCGATCTGCGGCTGAAAGTCGCGGCCCAACTCAGCCCGAGAGAAGCGCATGCTCGGCGTAGCGGCTAGCTCCACGTGTCCGGCTAGCTCCACGTGTCCAACCATCAGACGCAACTCTCCGCAGCGGAACAGGTCTCCGTCACGGAGCTGCTTCGTGCGGATCCGCTCGCCATCTGGCGAGAAGGCGCCGCGGTCGTCTCGGATTCGACCGTGAAACAGTGTCGGCCGACGGCCGCCGAGGTCCTCGATCACGTAGCACCCATCGTCGTACCGGATCCTCGCGTCGCATGAACGCTCGGGCTCGATGCTGCTGGCGCACTCCGGCATGCTTCCGATGTACATTTGCTCGTCGTGCCGCAGCGTGAAGACCTGCATGCGGTCCGTCGGTGGAATCCACCGGTCGCTGGTAGACGCGCTCCATGCCCGCACGATTGGCTCGCGCAGCCTCGGCCGGAAGTCCAGGCGCGTTGGCCCCCCTCTGCCGTGATCGAGGAGCTTCGGCAACTGCCAACCGCCAACCGGATAGGTCAGCTTGTACAGCCCCGCCGCGAGCGGGAGCGTCCAGGTTCCTTCCGACGGGCGATGCCTGGCCACCAGCTGCCCCATCCCATCGTAGAGCTCGACGTCGTCCTTCCACTCGTCATCTGGCTTCACCTCCAGGATCGGCAGCACACCGCGCCGTCCGAACGTGCTGCCGCCTCGCAGCCCGTTCACCACGTGGGCCCGCTGCACGGCGTCCTCGCGCAACTCGCGCTCGAGCGTCTCCTTCAGCGCGGCGGCCTCGATACCCCGCGGCGATCGTTTCAGGATCGAGAGCAACCGCCGCGTGAAGGAGCCGTACCACACACCTTCCTGCGGCCGTTCGAACGCCGGACGCCCGGCCTCGGTCGCGTACGCGATGAACGCGCGCGCCGGCGATCCCTCGCTCGTGGCCTTGCACGTGAACGTCGGGGGCATGCCGACCGCTCCCACCGCGGCCGTGCGACAGCAGTCGAGAAACATCGCGATCTCGTCGAACAGCCCGAGTCCGCCGAGCGCACGGCAGTACCTGTGGCTGCTGAGCGCGAGCCGCGCCAGGGTCGTCGACCACTTCGCGAGCAGCAGCGCCACGTCGTCACCGGCGCCGTCGGTACAGGTCGCGCCGTGCCCACTGAAGTAGACGTAGAGCCGGCGTGCGCCGCCGAGGGCATCGGCCGCCTGCACCAGCTCGACGACCTGCTCGTCGACATGGTCCTGCAGCGGCGTCGGTGGCTCCGGCGTCGACGTGATGAGGCGCGCGTGCTCGGGCGCGACACCGCCGCCGTCGGGGTCGCACATCCAGGCGTGGAAGGCGATCGCGTCCGCCGCGGCACCCTGCAGCGAGCGAAACCGCGGGTAGTGGTCGATGCCCACGACGAGGCCGAAGTCGCTTCCGGATCGCGCCCGCGACCCCTGTTCCTCCGTGCTCACATCGCGCGCGGTCACCGGATGACCTTTGGGAAGGTCGCTAGACGGCGCCGGCGGCGGTGGCGCTCGGAGGAGCGGCGGCGGCGGCGCCCCGGCCGCCCAGCTTGCTGAGGTTCACCGACACGAGCTTGGAGACACCGGGCTCCTGCATCGTGACGCCGTAGAGGTTGTCGGCGGCCTCCATCGTGCGCTTGTTGTGGGTGATCACGATGAACTGCGAGCGGTCGGTCATCTCGCGGACCAGCTCGTTGTAGCGATCGACGTTGGCCTCGTCGAGCGGCGCGTCGACCTCGTCGAGGATGCAGAACGGCGACGGCTTGATGAGGAAGATCGAGAACACGAGCGCGACCGCGGTGAGGGCCTTCTCGCCGCCCGAGAGCTGCTCGACCGTGGAGTTCTTCTTGCCCGGAGGCTGGGCCATGATCTCGACGCCCGCTTCGAGCAGGTCGACCTCGTCGCCGCCCGACAGCGAGAGCGCGGCCTGGCCGCCGCGGAACAGCCGCGGAAACACCTCCTTGAACGTGGTGTTGACGGCCGCGAAGGTATCCTTGAACAGCTTGCGGCTCGTCTTGTTGATCTTGTCGATCGCGCGCTGCAGCTGATCGACGGCGCGTTCGAGGTCGGTCTTCTGGGCCGACAGGAACTCGAAGCGCTGGCCGACCTCGGCGTACTCCTCGATCGCGGTCAGGTTGATATCGCTGCCCATCCGCTCGATCAGCTCGCGGAGCTCGGCGAGCCGGTCGTCGTCGATCTGGGTGACCTGGGGACGCAGGTGGTAGTCGTGCAGGATCGCGGGGACCTCGAGCTGGTAGCGCTCGCCGACCTGATCCTCGACGACCTGACGCGTCATCTTGATCTGCCCGGCGCGCAGCTCGAGCTGGCCGACCTCGCGCGCGAGGTTGTCGGCCAGGCCGCGCAGCTCGCGCGCGGCGAGCTCGACCACGGTCAGCGCGGTGAGCCGGCCATCGTAGGCCCGACGGCCGTCGTCGAGCGCGATCGCCTGGGCATCGCGGTCCTCGCGCAGCCCGGCGATCTCGGCGGCGAGCTGATCGCAGCCCTCGCGTAGCGCCAGCGTCCGGCGCATCGCCTCGTCGATCTCGGCGGCGAGCTTGGCCGCGCGCGCGGCGAGATCGATATCCATCGCCGCGAGGCGCAGCGACGAGGCCTCGGCCGCCGCGCGCTTCTCGCCGAGCTGCGCCGCGCGGATCTTGGCGAGGGTCAGCACCTGCGCGAGCTCCTCGAGCCGATCGCGATGCGTCGCGACGTCCGACAGGTGATCGAGCTGCGCGCGCTCGAGCTCGGCGATCCGGGCCTCGGCGTGCGTGCGGCGCTCGCGGATCGCGCCGTCGTCGGCGCCGATCCCGCGGAGCCGGTCCTCGAGCTCGAGCTGCTCGGTGGCGAGCTGGCCGAGCCGGTCGCGGTGGCGCTCGAGATCGTGACGGACGCGGGCCTCGTCCTTCTCGTGGCCCATGATCGCGACTTCACCCTCGTGGACCTGCGTCCGCAGGCCCTCGAGCGCCTTGGTGACCTGCTTGAGCTCGGTCTTCGCGGTGACGAGCCGCGCCATCGCCTCGGACAGATCGTGCTCGAGCGTACCGACGATGTCCTCGAGATCGCGGATCTCGCGCTTCTGCGCCAGCACGCCGGCGCCTTGCGCGTCGCGCGAGCCGCCCGCGACGACCCCATCGTCGTCGACGACGTCGCCGTCGAGCGTGACGAGCCGATCGGTCACGCCCTGGTTGTGCAGCGCGAGCGCGCGGGCGAGATCGTCGACCACGACGGTCGCACCGAGCAGGCGCTTGCCGACGGTCTCGTAGCCGTCCGCGAACGCGACCAGGTCGGCCATCCGGCCGAGCACGCCCTCGCCGCCGATCGCCGCGTGCGCCGCGACGAGCTGGGTCCGATCGTCGACCTCGATCTTGCCGGAGCCATCCCCAGGGAGAGGCTCGGACGCCGTCGGCTCGGCAGACCAGGACGGATCCGCGCGGGGAGCGTCCCACGCGGGCGAGATCCAGCTCGCGGCGCCACCTTCGCCTTCAAACACGGGCTCGGGCGTGCCGTGCGGCTGGGTGTCGCGCGCCGGCCACGCCGCGCTGGCAGCCGCGGCGCGGCTGGTTCCGGACAGCGGAACGAACGCGCTGCGACCGCCGCCCCCACGCTTGAGGAAGCCGATCGCCGCCAGGCCGACCTCGGGCTCGCTGACGAGCACGCCGCCCAGCCGGTCACCGAGCGCGGCTTCGACCGCGACCTCGAGGAGCTCCGGCGCCCGGACCATGTCGGCGACGACGCCGTGGATCGCGGCGGTCGCGGATCGCGCATCGATGATCTCGTCGGCGCGCTGCATCACCGCGCGCGTGCCGCGCTGGAAGCCTTCGTAGCGATCCTGGATCTCCTTGAGCGACGTGAGCCGGGAGTTGCGCCGGTGCAGCTCGGTGCGCAGCGTCTCGACCTCGGCTTCGCCGCGCGCGGCCTCATCGGCCAGGAGGTCCTTGCGGGCGGTGAAGCCTTCGCTCTGGCTGCCGAGATCGAGCCGGGTCTGGCGCAGCTCGGCGAGCGCACCATCGACCCGCCGGCCTTCACGCTCGAGCTCGCGGACTCGCTCGGTCTGCTGCGCGGCGTCGGCCACGACGCGCTCGAGCCGCCGGCCCGCCTCCTCGCTGCGCCGCGCGAGCGCCTCGAGCTGGGCGTTCGCGGTCGCGATCTCGGTGCGCCGCGAGCCGAGCTCCATCCGCGCCTGTTCGAGCTGGCCCTGGGCGTTGGTGAGCATCTGGCGCGCCTCGCCCGCCGTGGCCTCGCGCGCACAGACCTCGGCGGTCTCGCGCTCGACCTCGGCCTCGAGCTCGGTGAGCTCGGCTTGCCGCGCGGCGAGCTCCTCGGCACCGCGCGCACGCTGTTCGGTGATGCCGGAGATCTCGGCGCGCGCCCCCGCGATCCGCCCGTCGAGCTCCTCGGCCTCGCGGCGCTCGAACCCGATCTTGCTCTCGCCGAGCCGGATCCGGTTATCGAGCTCGTAGACGTGCTCCTGCACGCCGACCAGCCGGCGCTCCTCGACCGAGAGCTCGGCGCGCTCCGCGATGACGTGCGCGTCCTTCGTGCTCCAGGCCACGCGGGCATCGTCGAGCTCGGTGCGCGCGTCGGTCAGCCGGCCGGTGACGAGCTGGCCCTCTCCGGCGAGCTCGAGCCAGCGATGCGCGGCCTTCCACAGCTCGATGTCGCGCATCTCCGCCTTGTACTTGCGGTAGCGCTCCGCCTTCTGAGCCTGCCGCCGCAGCGTGCCCATCCGCTTGTCGAGCTCGGTGACGATGTCGGAGACGCGCATCAGGTTCTGCCGCGTCTGATCGAGCTTCTTCTCGGCGGCCTTCTTCTTCGCCTTGAACTTGGTGATGCCGGCGGCCTCCTCGATGATCGCCCGCCGATCCTGCGGCCGCGAGCTGACGATCTGTCCGATCCGGCCCTGCTCGATGATCGCGTACGCCTTGGTGCCGACGCCGGTGCCGAGGAAGAAGTCGGTGATGTCGCGCAGCCGGCACGGGGTCTTGTTGATGAAGTACTGCGAGGTCCCATCGCGGTACAGCCGGCGCGTGATCGTGACCTCGGTGTAGTGCCCGAAGTTGATGGCCGGCGGGCGATCGGCGAGCACCTGGGCCGCCTCGTCGAGCGGCGACGCGATCGGCTTGCCCTCCGCGTCGACCCAGGTCCCCACGGCCGGACCCTCGGCCGCCACGCCGTCCTGGGCCGGGTCACCGCCCGCTTCCGCGCCCTCGGCACCAAGCGCGGCAACGGCCTCGATGCCCTCGGCCCCCTCGGCGCCCTCGTCTGGCGCGAGCTGCGCGAGCGCGCGCTCGGTCTCCGCCTCGTCGCTATGGCGCGCAAGCTCGAGCGCCTCGTGCGAGAACCCGACGTCGTCGAACGTGAGCGAGACCTCCGCCATGGGCGCCGGTCCGCGCGACTCGCTGCCGGCGAAGATCACGTCCTCCATGGCCTTGCCGCGCAGGTGCTTGGCGCTCTGCTCGCCCATGCACCACCGGATCGCGTCGACGATGTTGCTCTTTCCGCAACCATTGGGCCCGACGACCCCCGTGATCGACTCCCCGATCTGGACCACTGCCCGGTCGCAGAACGACTTGAAGCCGATGATTTCGACCCGCTTGATTCGCATGATGCTCCCGCTACGTAGACCCCTCGGGGCCGCACGCAGGGTGGATCGACCCTATGACATTCGCGGGCGAAACCCAGGCGAGCCGGCCTCATCGGCGACGACAACGGCGGGCATGCTATGACCAGCGGCGATGGCCTGTCGCGTGCCGCGGATCGCGCCTTTCCTCGTATGCGTGCTGGCGGCGAGCGCCGTGGCGGCTCCCCCCCAGGTCGAGATCCGCGCGCAGACCAAGCTCGCGCTCGACAAGGTGCGCCTCATCGCCGATGATCTCGCGGAGATCCGCGGCCAGCTGCTCGATAACCTGACCGGCGATGGCATCGGCGGCCAGGTGATCGCGATCAAGATCGGCGGCGCGACCGCGACCGCGACGACCGGCCCCGACGGCCGATTTCACGCCACCATCTCGGTAGAGCCCGGTCCACAGCCGGTCGAGCTCGCGTTCCGCGGCGGCTCGCTGCTGAGCTCGGCCCAGCTCAGCCAGATCACCGATCCGGCGCGTGCGCAGGTCACGCTCACGATCGACTTCGAGGACGCGCCCGGCGGCCTCAAGGTCATCCCCCGCGCGGCCGCCGATGACCACCCGGTCCAGCTCCCGATCGCGCTGTCGGCCGGCGCCCCCTCCGACGACCACCTCGCGCTCCTGGGTAGCGTTGCCGCCGGGACGCCGTTCGTCCTCACCCGCAAGGCCGCGGGGGGCCCGGGCACCCGGCGGATTCGTGCCGCGTTTGCCGGCGACGACCTGCGCCAGCCGGCGGTGGTCGAGAAGATGGTCGAGCTGAACGCGAGCTCGACCACGACGATGCTGGTGAGCGCGACCCGGGTCGCCTTCGAAGACGACCTCGACGTGACCGGCACGGTCACCGATGAAGACGGCCATCCCGTCGGCCGGGCCGCGGTGACCCTGGCGTCCGGCGATCGCCGGCTCGCGCAAGGCGCCACCGCCGAGGACGGCAGCTACAAGTTCCAGATCGAAGGCAAGATCATCGGGCAAGGCCAGTGGGGCATCCAGGTCCAGGCCGATCCGGGCAAGTCGTCGGTCAAGCCAAGCCGCTCGGCGCCGGCGATCATCCAGGTGGTCGCCCCACAACCGGTTCCGGTGTCCTACACGATCGCCGCGTTCCTTGCGACCGCCTGCGCCGCCGGTGGGTTCTTCCTGGCACGCGCCAAGCCGTGGCACCGGCTCCGCCGGCCGGCACCACCGGCCGATCGTCCGGCGAACCCGACCCAGGACGAGCAGATCGACGGCGGCCTCGTGGTCGCCAGGCCTGGCCTGGTCTCGACGCTGCGCCGCCCCAACGATGATGGGTTCGCGGGCGTGGTCCGCGATACCGTCCGGGGCCGTCCGGTCGCCGATGCGGTCGTCTGGTTGCGGACCCAAGGAGGCGAGCGCGAGGTCCGTACCGGCCCCGATGGCGCCTTCACCTTCGAGGCGCTGGCGGGGGGAGAGTGGCTCGCCGAGGTCGTCGCTCCCGGCCATGTCACTGAAAGATTTGGTGTTTCCATCCCCCACCGGGGTGAACTGCGGGGCGTCCGGGTCGATCTCGTCCCCGTCCGCGAGCGGGTCTTCCAGCTCTATCGCCGCGCCGCCGAGCCGATCCTGCCCGAACCACGCCTGTGGGGGGTGTGGTCGCCGCGCCAGATCGTCGACCATGTCCGCAGCAAGCGCCCGAGCCCGGCCCTGGCCGACCTCACCACCTTTGTCGAGGAGATCTACTTTTCCTCGCGGATCGCCGGGGAAACCGTGCTCCCGGAGGCCTCCGAACAGGTCGACCGCGCCATCAGCGAGCGCGCGCGTGCCGTGAGTTAGGCTATAAGCCGCCCATGCAGACCGAGCTACTCGAGCTCGCGATCGCGATCGTCGCGATCGCGATCATCTTGGTCGTCCTCCGGCGTGCGTCTGCGAAGTCCAGGCAGCGCGCACCGGCGAACGTCCGCGAGCGCCTCGGCGTCGAGCCCGAGACCTCCGCAAAGCCCAGGCGCGAACGCAAGCGGCCCCGCCCCGGCGATCCCCAGGCCGCCCGGAAGCCAGCGCCCGGGGATGCCGGCGTCACCGCCCCGGAAAGTGACGAGGCGGAGGCCCAGGCGGAAGCGGCAGCCGAGGCCGAACCCCCACCCACCGATGCCGAGGCCCGCGAAGCCTACAAGGCCGGCCTGGCGAAGACCCGCGGCGGCTTCGTCGCCCGGCTCGGCAAGCTGTTCGGGCGCAAGAAGATCGACGCGCAGACGCTCGACGAGCTCGAGGAGGTCTTGTTCACCGCCGACATCGGGCCGCGCGCGGCCGATCGGATCTTCCAGGCCGTCAAGGGCGGGCTCTCGAAGGACGAGCTCGATGACTCCGCCAAGATCTGGGCGCGGATCCGCGCGACCTCCAAGGACATCCTCTCGGTCGACGCACCGCCGGTCGAGATGGCCGGCAAGCAGCCCTTCGTGCTGCTCGTGCTCGGCGTCAACGGGGTCGGCAAGACGACCACGATCGGCAAGCTGGCGCAGAAGTGGAAGCAGGACGGCAAGAAGGTCCTGCTCGCCGCCGGGGACACCTATCGCGCCGCGGCGACCGAGCAGCTCGAGGTCTGGGCCGATCGCGCGGCCGTCCCGATCGTCCGCGGCAAGCAGAACGGCGATCCGTCCTCGGTGATCTTCGACGCCATCAAGAAGGGCGTCGAAGAGCGCTTCGACATCGTGATCTGCGATACCGCGGGTCGCTTGCACTCGAACGCGGGGCTCATGGATGAACTCAAGAAGCTGCGTCGCGTCGCCGACAAGGCGATGCCCGGCGCGCCGCACGAGACCTGGATGGTGCTCGACGCAACGACCGGTCAGAACGCGATCTCGCAAGCCAAGACGTTCAAGGCCGACATGGAGATCACCGGCATCGTGCTCACCAAGCTCGACGGCTCCGCCAAGGGCGGGGTGGTCCTGGGCATCTGCGATGAACTGAAGGTGCCGGTGCGATTCGTCGGTGTAGGGGAGAAGATCGGCGACCTGCGGCTCTTCGACCCCGCCGCTTTCGTCGAAGCGCTTTACAGCGACGCTGGCAGCAGCGAGCCCGGGTAAGTCGCAACACGCACGATCCGATGCGTGTCTCCAATCCTGCGCCGTTTGCTTGAGCGCAGAAAAAGGCACGTGTTATGAAGATCCTACGAATGCGGGCACATCGTAGATCCACCTTACTCATCGTGGCCCTCGCCGCGATGGCCGGCACGGCGCTCGCGCAACCCAGAGGGAAGAAGACTCCCGCCAAGGCCCCCGCCAAAGGCCCCGGCAAGGCACCGTCGCCCACCCCCGCGAAGGGCGGGGACGATGGCGGCGAGATCGAGATGAACCCGGACGACACCAAGAAGCCGGGGGCCGGATCGGGGAGCGACGTGAACCCCGACGAGATCGACATGGGCGAGCCCGACAAGGGGGGCGACCTCAACGCCGATCTCAACGCGGCGGATCAGAACGCCACCGTCAAGGCGACGCCGATCAAGAAGACGCCGCTGTCATGGCAGGACATCGTCGTCGTCATTCGCAAGCCGTTCTTGAAGTTGCGCCGCGTCGAGCTCTTGCCGTTCGTCGGCACGACGATGAACGACAACATGATCCGCCACTACACCCTCGGTGGCGAGCTCGCGTACTACCTGACCGACGTGCTCGCGGTCGGCGTCGAGGGTCTCGCCTACGTCCACTCGTTTCAGGAGCCGTTCGACCTCGTGGCGCGCCAGGCGCGCCGCTTGCCGACGGTCAACGAGTACAACTGGAGCGCGGCGCTCAACTTCCACTACGTGCCGGTGTACGGCAAGTTCGCGGTGCTCGATCACCGCCTCGTCACCTGGGAGGCGCTGTTCACCGCCGGGATCGGCGCGGGGCAGAGCAAGGTCATCCCGCGCGACACCAAGTTCTCCGACTTCACGAACCTCCTGATCATGCCGAACGTCGGCGCGTCGATGCGGTTCTTCCTGACGAAGTGGATCACCGTCAACCTCGGCATCCGGGACTACGTGTTCTACGACCACTTCGAACCCAAGAACCGCATCATGTATTCGTCGGCATCCGATGCGAAGGACCACGCCGATGGCTCGCTGATCAACAACGTCATGTTCCAGATCGGCGTGAGCTTCTGGGTCCCGAAGACCTTCGAGTACACCACCTTCCGCTGAGGAGTTTTGCGATGAAGAACCACACTCTCCTGGCCGTGGTGGGCGTCCTCGCCGTGTCCAGCGTGGCGTATGCCGAGCGCCGCCAGAACACGCTCGCCGCGGATGTCGCGGTCCGCCACCGCCGCCTGCTCGTCAAGAACCGCCTCGAGTTCACCCCGCTGTTCGAGTCGACGATCAACGCCGACTTCCGCCACATCATCGGCGGCGGCGCCAAGCTCGAGTATCACCTCAGCGACATGTGGTCGGTCGGGGTGGTCGGCATCGGCGCCACGTCGATCAACACCAAGCTCGTCGACAAGATCATCCCGACGCTCGACCCGCAATCTGTGAAGCAGATGAAGCTCGCAGCGTTGCAAGCGCAGAACCCCAAGGCCACGATCCGCGAGCCGAGCCAGGAGGAGCTCCTGGATCGGCTCAACACGATGCCGTTCCACGGCGCCGCCTATGCCAGCTTCACGCCGTGGTACGGCAAGCTCGCGGCGTTCGGCCAGGCGTACGTCGCGTTCGACTTCTACTTTCAGGCCGGCCTGTCATTCGCCGTCCTCAAGTCGAGTTGCCCCACCACCGTGTGCAGCGACAAGTTTCCCGGTCCCACACACCTCGATCCCAGCACGGGGGATAGCGTCCCCGGAGACCAGGACCCGAACAACGATATGCCGCTCAACAGCGGCGGCCGGGTTGGCCTGTACCTCGGCGGCGGCATCCACGTGTTCCTGAACGACTTCCTCGCGCTCGACATGACCGTCCGCGACTATGCGTTCACCGACAACCCGTCGGGAGCCGACTTCGACGCCAACCTCTACGTCTCGGACGCCGACAACCGGTTCCTTCACCACCTGTTCTTCGGGGTCGGGATCTCGGTCATGCTACCGACGACCGTGAAGCGGACGCCCTGACCTCCGGATCGCTACGTCCTTGACACCCTGCCAACCGAATTGGCGGGTCATCGCGGTATCTACCTGATATCACGTAACGATCAAGTGGATCGCGGCTTGCTCGTCGAGGGATGGATCGTCATGCGTCACCTCGCCATCGCCGGTGTCCTGGTTGCCAGCCTCGTGTCCGGAGGCTGCATCACGCCGTCGATTCCGATCCCGCCACCCGATCCGGAGCGCATGACGTTCGCGGTCACGGGGGACGGCGCCAACACCAGCGCCACGTTCACGTACCCAGCCGACATCAACTACGAAAACTCGATCCTGTTCCTCTACAACCGCGATCGCGGGCTCGGCATCATCGAGGCGACGCGCCCCGATGGCAGTGTGGGCCCGACCCAGCCGGTCAAGGCTGCCCTGGGTGAGCAGATGGTCGTGACCTTCCAGCGCGACGATCAGACGATGTCGACGTGCATCCGGCTACGCAACGGCCAGCAGTCGGCCACCGACTACTGCAGCCAGTAGCCGATGTAGGCTTGGCGCGCGACAGCACCACACAACGCCCCACAATGGGCCCGCAGCTCGGACGGTTCGTCAGTACGTGATCGAGGGCCACGCGACGAGCGTCGGCTGAAGCGTCAGGACTTCGCCATGGCGCTCGACGATCAGCGACGGGGTTGCCCCCGGATGGGAGTAGAAGATCTGTTCCTGAAGCTCGCTCGCAGAGCCGATGCGCGTGTTGTTGATCGACAGCACGTGGTCACCGGGATGCAGATCGACCGCCTCGGCCGGCGTCCCCGGCAGGACGCTGTCGATGTCGGCAAAGCCGTGGTGGAACACGTAGCGAATTCCCAGGAAACCATGATCCGGACGAACGTCTACTTGGGGGGTAGCCTGTACTTCGCGATACGGACACGCACGAGACGACATGCTGTCGGCGACTTGCATCGCCATCAGCGTCGTGGCTAGCGCGAGACCCGAGGCCACGCCCGCCATCGTACAGACGACGGCAACCGTACCCAGCCCACGGCTACGCTCGTTGGGCAGCAGCGCTTCTCGCCGAAGAACGGGAGCGACTACCGGGGTGACATTCTCGGGCTGATCGTCAGACATCTCGATTCCCTCGCTTTCGGTCATGTTTCCGACCCGGTCCTTGGGTCGATCCGGCCGTCCTTGCTTCAAGTATAGGAGGGTAGCATCCACATGACCATGACGAAATGCGCCGCATCCGCGCGATCGTGAACCCGCGCACGCAAAAGTACGTCGAGGGTCCGTGGTAGATTCCGGATCACGGGTGAAGACGTCCGCCCCTCGACGCAGGCGCCGGTGGTTCTTCGTCATCGGTGGAGCGGTAGTACTCGTTCTGAGCGCCGCGTTCGCCGTCCTGCGCCTGAAGTTCGAAGGCCCTGATCTCGGCGACAACATCGCGTCGATCCTCAACAAGCGGATGCGCGGCCGGATCGAGATCGGGTCGATCGAGTGGTCGACCGGGTCGCTGCAAAAGATCATCACCGGCGGATGGGTTCCGCTCACGGTCCATGACGTCCGGGTGTGGGACGATTGCGCACTGAGCGCGGCGATCAGCGGCGATGAAGGCGACGAGCTGCGCTCCGGGGACCCCAACGAGGACTGCACGCCCGATGACCGTCCGGACCCGGACCCGAAATCGAAGCGCAAGCCGCGCAAGCTCCTGCTGCGCACTGATCTCCTCACGGCGGAGATCGACATCCACGCCGTGATGTTCGGCAACCACGACTTCGTGTTTCGCCACCTGTGGGTCCACGGCGGCGAAGCGTTGATCGAGCAGACCCGCGAGCCGTATCCGCTCCACGCCTACGATCGCACGATCGTCAGCATCGTCACCGCATTTTATCCGCGGATGAAGGCGAGCTTCCGCGCCGGGATCTACGCCGGCGCGCCGCCGCCGATCTTCGATCTGCGCGACCTCCACATCGCCGGGCTGAACCTCACGTTGCACATGTCGCCGTACCAGCTCGCGAAGCCGGACCAGGCCGGTTACGGATTTACCGGACGGCTCGAAGGGGTCGACGTCGACGCGGGCACCGATCCTGCGAATAACGCCTACCTCTACATGAACGCGACCGATCCGCTGGTCGCGAAGTTCTACGTTCGCCTGGGGGTCGCCGCGAAGCGCGGCACGATCGCGATCCTCGACGATGGCCCGCGCTCGACGTTCCGGCTCCCCGCGCCCGGATCGTCCGGCGGCGAGGCGTATCCGCCCAAGGGCAGGAGCCCGCTCTACACGTTGATGCTCACCGACATCAAGCTCGACCGGCTCGCGCAGCTGCCCGGCGAGTGGGCGCGCCACAACTTCATCGCGAACACCCTCGAGCTCGACCTCCAGGCGCGCACCCTGCCCTGCCCGACGGAAGCCGTCCCCCTGCCGGAGCCGCAAGGCGGCGCCCAGATCCACCTCTCGGGCGAGCTGTTCAACTACTGGGACCGCCCGTACGACGGTGCCTGGAACCTCAAGCTCGACGGCAAGAACATGGGCCCGACGATCCGCACCTGCATCAAGTCGACGGTCGGCGGCGACAAGCTCGACGGCACGATCTCGCTCACGGGCCCGTTCGTCGCGCAGCCCGCGGTCGGCCTCGACCTGACCGGCGTCGACGTCGACGTGCCGCTGCGCAAGACCGAGGAGCCGCTCCGGCTGACGCTCGCCGAGCTCCACGGCAAGATCGATCTGGTCAACGAGGAAGGCTACATCGAGAAGACCAAGGCGCTGGTGCGCGGCGGCAAGGAACCCGGCGAGGTCGAGCTGTCGGCGACGTTCGGCCTCAAGCCCTTGTACTCCAACGCGCAGGTCGAGATCGTCAAGGCGATCGACGTCGGGCGGTTCCTGCCGCCGAAGGTCGCGACCTCGGTCGGCAAGTTCCTGCAGGGCCGGCTGCGCGCGATCGGCGACAAGGAAGTCGGCTTCGAGCTCAGCGACTTCGATCTCGCGCTCGGCGCGACGCCGCGGGAGAAGGCGATCCGCCTCCACCACGGCCGGCTGTTCACCGGCGACAACTTCGACTCGATCAAGATCGAGAAGGTCTACCTCGAGGCCGGCAAGAGCCACGCGATGTTCGACGGCAAGGTCGACATCGCGAACAACACCATGAATGTCCGGATCGACGGCGACTTCCCCGACCTCGACGTCTGGCTCCAGCGGTTCAACGTCCCGGTGCTGTTCAAGAGCGCGGGCGGCGGCGTGATCGTCATCCAGGGCCCGCTCACCAGGCCGCGGATCACGGCCAACACCACGCTGGCCGGCGTGCCGTGCATCGATCAGCTCCGGCTCGAGAACCTGTCCTACGAGGGGGACACGGTCGAGGTCCACCAGATGAGCTCACCGGGCCTGGGCGGTCAGCTGACCGGCAGCGGCCGGTTCGTGCTCGGCGGCGCGCTGCCGGTGATCGAGCGGCTCGATCTGACCGGGACCCGGCTCGACGCCGCGAAGCTGTGCGGGCTCAAGGGCGCCGTGAAGGGCACGATCGACGAGGCGAACGTCCACCTGCACGGCACCATCGATCCCAAGCGCACGGCGCTCGAGTGGCTCGGGTTCGGCCAGATCTTCGCGCGCGCCGACCACCTGAGCATCCTCGACGATCGGTTCTCGGCGATCACCGCGTGCATCAACCGCAAGGACGATCGCGCCTGCCGCCCGCGCCCCGCGCTGATCCCCCCCTCCGACCTCCAGCAATGCGAGGACGGCAAGCGCGCCGGCGCGACCACCGGCACCGGCTTCTGCCTGGTCGCGGCGGCGACCCGCGACGCCGGCGGCACCCTCGACGCCACGGTCGCCCAGCTGCCGGCGGTCCGGTCCAGCGTCCACAGCTTCCAGCCGGCCCACCTCGCCGGCGTGCTGTCGATCGGAGACCTCCCGCTCGCGCTGATCGATCAGCTGCGCGGCAAGCCGGGCGGCCATGGCGTCGGTGGCCTCGCATCGATCACGCTGCACCTGGCGGGCGCGCCCGCCGCGCCGCAGGCCACCGGCGCGATCCAGATCCTGCGCAGCTGGCTCGCCGGGGGCTTCCTCGGCGACGCGCAGATCGCCATCGAACCGACGACCGTGAGCGGCGTCCCCGGCCTTGCGTTCCACGGCTCGGCGCTCGCCGGCAGGCTCACGATCACCGGCTCGCTCGGCACCACCGCGCCCTACCCGATCGAGCTCGCGATCAGCGGCCGGCGAATCGAGGTCGATCCGTTCCTCGATCTGCGGGCCCTGCTCAAGCTTCAGGATCCGCTCCAGGCCTGGGCATCGGGGACCATCACGCTGCGCACCGAGCTCGCGCCGCGAGCGCCGATCGAGCCCGAGGTGTGGATCGAGCTCACCGAGCTCACCGCACAGCTCGCTCACCGCGCGAGCGACGGCCGGATCACGCCGCTGGCGATCCGCGTCAAGGACCAGAACCCGAGCCTGCGCGCGGCGCTCTCGGCGCACGTCACGCCATCGTCGCTCGAGCTCGCGTGCCGGGATCCGAAGGCGGCGGGCGGCCGCGCCGAGTGCTCCACGATCCTCGAGACGCCGGCCGGCGACATCGTGCTGAACGGCCACGCGACCCAGCGCTCGGTCGAGATCACCGCGCGCGGCGATCTCGATATCAGCAAGCTCCACACCCTGCTCGATCAGCAGTTCGATCGCGTCACGGGGAGCGTCCGGCTGATCGCGAAGCTCGGCGGCGGGTTCGACAAGCCGACGTTCGAGATCGCGCTCGATCTCGATCCCGATCAGATCTGGCAGCACAACGAGACCGAGCGCACCGCCCGGCGCGACGCCCTCAGGGCCGGGCAGCCGCGCGCCGAGCTCCCGCTCCTGCCGGGCGAGAACCCGGTGGTGCTGCGGCCGATCGGCAGCGACACCGAGCTCACCGCGCCGCGCGGCCTCATCAAGCTCGCCAAGGGGTCGGTCGGCTTCACCGACGTGCTGCTCCGGATCACGGACGAGCGCCGCGACGACGAACAGGGCGACCTCCACGTCGCCGGCAACATCGCGATCGACGGGGGCTCACCGGTGAGCTGGTCGGTCCTGCTGTCGGGCAAGCTCGCCGGCAAGATGCTGCAGCTCGCCCTGCCGAACAAGGTCGCGCAGGCCAGCGGCCTCATCGACATCGACGGCCAGCTCGTGCTGTCGGGCACCGGCGCTTCGCCGGAGCTGGCCGGCACGCTGCGGTTCGAGCACTTCTCGCTCATCCCGCGCGGCGTGCGGCGCGAGCTGTCGTTCAACAGCAGCGACAGCAACGGGACCATCGAGATCGACACCGAGACGTCCGGCGATCACCGCACCTACAAGTTCGAGCTCACCGACGTCAACGGCGCCCTCGACGATGGCCAGCTGTCGAACATCACGGGCTCGGCGCAAGTCCGCGACGGCGAGCTCCAGAAGGCCAGCCTGCGGCTCGACGCGACCAGCATCCCGTTCCGGATCCCGCAGACGCTCGATCTCATCGTTTCGGCGAGGAACGTCTCGCTCACGCTCGACAGCCCGACGTCGAACTGGAAGGTCGACGGCACCGTCACCGTCGTCGATGGCGCCTACCTGCGAAACTTCGAGCTCACCGATCGGATCCAGACGATCGGCATCAACAGCGCGCCGAGCAAGCCGTTCTGGGAGGAGTACCCGACGCTCGGCAGCGCCGAGCTGAACCTCACGCTGGTGGTGCAGCTGTTCGCGGTGCGCAACAACATCGCGACGATCGAGTTTCGCAGCGACAGCATGCAGATCAGCGGGTCGCCCCGCGATCCGCGGCTGTCGGGACAGATCCGGGTCACCCACGGCGAGTTCCGCATCCCGGGCACCCGCGCGGCGTTCATTCGCACGAGCGGCACGGTCGACTTCGCCGAGAACCAGCCCGCCAACACCCCCGAGCTCCACGTATCGAGCGACGCCGACTATCGCGACCTGTCCGGCCAGGACCACGTGATCACCGTGACGATCGGCGGCACGCTGCAGCTGCCGACCTGGGACCTCAAGACCTCGACCGGCTACAACAAGTCGCAGACGCTGTCGCTCCTGGTGCTGGGCCGAAACCAGGAGCAGCTGCGGCGCTCGCTCGGCGACCAGAACCTCGGTGGCGATCCGACGCGCGCCGATCCGACGACCAACCCGAGCCAGGGCTTCGCCGACCAGATCGTCAAGGACCTCGCCGGCGACTGGGTCTCGGACCTGCTCGGCAGCTCGCTCACCAAGCTGACGGGCCTCGACGTCCTGCGGATCGAGATCGGCTTCGGCTCGATCGGGTTCCACGTCGAGAAGAAGATGCTGGAGAACGCCAAGCTCCTCGGCGACGCCGAGCAGACGATCCGGGGCACGACGATCAAGGCACGCGCCGAGCTGAAGACGCCGTACCCGATCAGCCTGCAGGGCGGCTACCTGAACCAGAACTATTACGATCCCACCGAGCAAGACATCACCGACATCAACGTCAAGCTCGTCTATCGCGTGTTCATCCCGTGAACCGGCCGCTCCGCTCCCTCCTGATCGCGCTGGTCGCCGCGATCACCGCCCCTCCGGCCGCGGCACAACCGGGCGGTACGCCGGACACCACGCCGGACACCACACCGGGCGGTACGCCGGGCACCACGCCGGGCGCCACGCCGGGCGCCACGCCGGACGGCACGCCGGGCGCTCCGACCGACACCGCCCCGGACAGCTCCGCGTTCAGCGCCATCCCTGCGGTCGGCGGGTGCCTCAAGAAGGACAAGCCGGCGCCCGCCGCACCCTCGGGCATCGGGCCACCGCCGGTGACGTGGAACGAGTTCGAGATCGAGGGCGACCTGCAGGATCCGCCCGAGACCGTGCGCACGCTGTTCACCCCGGTGATGACCCGGCGGACGTCGCTGACCGAGGATGCGCGCGCCGACGTGCTCGCGACCGCGGCCAAGTTTGGCTACTACCTGATCGGCCTCGGCACGCGCGACACGCCGAAGGGCACCCACGCGATCGTTCACCTCGCGCCGCTGCCGCTCGTTCGCAAGGTCACCATCGATATCAAGCAGTCGCCGTTCGCGACGCTGCTCGACGACCAGGTCCGTCGCCGCATGCGGATCCGCACCGGGACGTACCTGCCGTGGACGCCGGCCGACCGCAAGTGCGAGCTCGACGACGAGCAGGCCCACATCGCCGAGTACCTGCACTTCGAGGAGGGCTACTTCAACGCCAAGGTCGAGCACCACGAGCTCGGGCGCGGCGACGGCCTCGAGCTCACCATCCGGATCGAGCTCGGCGCCGAGTACGGGACCGGGGTCGTCCGGGTCAGGAACGGCGAGGCGCTGTCGCGCATGATCGACCAGCGCGAGATCATCAAGCAGTTCCAGCACGACACGTGCCTGACCTGCTTCGGCGCGTCGCGGTTCACGCGCAGCCGGCACCTCGAGGACATCCAGCGCGTCGTCGTGCTGTTTCAGAAGCGCGGGTTCCCGGCGGTGCGCGTGCACACGAGCTTCGAGCACGATCCGCAGGGCTCGTTCAACCGTGCGACCCACGCGGTCGACTTCACCGTGACCATCGATCCGCGGCGCCGGCTCGACGTCCAGTTCAGCGGCCACGATCTCGACTCGGTCTCCGAAGACCAGCTCCGGGACCACCTGACGTTCAACCAGGCCGCGAGCTCGGACGACGTCGAGGCGACCAACTCGGCGCGATCGATCGTCACCTACCTCCAGGGCCGCGGCTGGTTCGACGCCCATGTCACGTGGACGCGCACCCGGCACCAGGACGCGCGCGATCCGGAGAGCTCGTGGGACAGCATCCTGTTCCAGATCGAGCAGGGCAAGCAGCACCCGGTCCGCGCGATCTCCTTCCTCGGCAACAAGACGTTCGGGGCCGACGAGCTCGAGGACGAGCTCGGCACGACGCAGGAGAAGCTGTCGACCAGCCTGTTCGGCGGCAACACGAACGCGACCTCGCCCCAGCTCGCCGCCGACGTCGATCGGATCGCCAGCTTCTACCGCCGCGCCGGGTATCGCGACGTGCGCGTGCGCGTCGAGGCCGCGACCGACCCGGCGGCGTTCGGCAGCGCGGCGCTGACCGCGGGGCTGGCCGCGGCCGAGCACGGCGACGGCCTGTACGTGCGCTACGTGATCAACGAGGGCGAGCCCACGCTGCTCGCCGGGGTCGAGATCACGATCGCCGGCGGTGACGGCAAGCCCCCCGGCCCTGAAGCCGGCGCGCTGTGCACGCTGGCGCTGACGGAGCTCGCCGACCTCTACGGCGCCAAGCAGCTCGCCACGTCCACCAGCCCGGGTCGCTGCGTGGCCCAGGTGACGGACCTGCCGTTCCACGAGGATGCCGCGGCGCTGACCAAGGATCAGCTGAAGGGTCGCCTGTACAGCCGCGGCCGGCCGCGCGCCGAGGTCGGCTACCAGGTCGCGGTGGTCGCGCCGCATCGCGTCGTCGCGAAGTACAAGCTCGCGAACGTCCAGACCCTGCAGATCGGCAAGGTCGTGATCCGCGGCAACTTCAAGACCCGCTCCTCGATCATCCTCAGCGAACTCGGCCTCCGGCAGGGCGCGCTGTTCACCCAGGACGCGCTCGCCGAGGGCGCCCGCCGGCTGCGCAACACCGCGCTGTTCGACGCGGTCAGCGTGACGATGCCGGACCTCGAGACCACGACCTCGGGCGAGGTCAACGCGGTCGTCGCGGTCGTCGAGCGCTACGACTTCCTCGCGCAGGTCGACGCGGAGGCCGGCTACTCGAGCTACAACGGCGCGTTCTTGAAGCTGATCCCGTCGTTCAAGAACCTGTTCGGCATCGGGATCTCGTTCGACATCACCGGCACCATCGGCTTCGATCTCGCCCAGTACCTGGAGAACGGCAACACCCAGCTCCGCCAGCTCAGCGCCGAGGCCACCCTGCGCGTGCCGCAGTGGCTGTCGCGCCGGATCTCGCCGGTCGAGTTCCAGACCGAGCTCACCGCGTTTCACCGCCGGCAGGACACGCCGCGGTTCGGCGTGGTCACCACCGATGGCACGACCCTCACGCTGTCGCGGACCTGGGAGCGCAAGCGGATCGGGGCGCGCGCCGCACGCGCGATCACGACGGGCCTGCACTACGACTTCCGCCTGCGCGAGCGCCCGATCGACGTGCTCCGCCCGATCGGGGCCGATGATGATCAGACCCAGGTGCCGATCTCGACGCGCACCGGCTCGGTCGGCGTGACCTTCGAGTGGGAGCAGCGGGTCGATCGCCAGGGCACGCTGTCGCCGCTCGCGCCCGAGGCCGGGTTCCGGTTCGAGGCGCAGGCCTCGTTCGCGAGCAACTACCTGGGCGGCCAGGACACCTTCCTCAAGCTGTCGACCGCCGGGACGAAGTACTGGCCGGTCGGCAGTAACCTCGTGGTCCGTGCCGACCTGCGCTACGATCAGGGCGTCCCGCTCGGCGGCGCGGTGCTGCTCCCCGAGGTCGAGCGGTTCTTCGCCGGCGGCGACGCCACGGTCCGCGGTTACGACGACGAGCGGCTCGCCACCGAGATCCTCCAGGTCGGCGTGCCGCCGATCCAGAACGTCGAGCAGATCCGGATCCTGCCATCGGGCGGCAACATCCGCGTGATGTCGAGCCTCGACGCCCAGCTCCGGATCTACAAGCTGCTGGCGACCGCGCTGTTCGTCGATGCCGGCATGATCACCAACCAGTGGAGCACGGTCACCACCGACGATATCCGGCCCTCGGTCGGGATGGCGCTGGTCCGCGTCGTCACCCCGTTCGGGGCGTTCGCCATGGAGCGCGCGATCCCGCTTCGCCCGCACCTGGGCGACGACCCCCGCGGCCGCTGGCACATCAGCTTCGCGGCGCGCGCGCAGTTCTAGCGGCTCGGCCAGGCGCGCCTGAACCGTAGATGCATGGTTGCAGGCGACCTTTCGAGACGCCGTGTGATATACGAGGCGACCACAAGGAGACTCGCATGGGACGCGGAGACAATCGCCAGACGCCGAAGATGAAGCGCAAGCGCAGCCAGGCCAAGCTCAAGGCTCGGATCAAGCGCAAGATCGAGACCGCGAAGGCTGCGAAGAAGCCTGCCGCGCCGTCCAAGAAGAAGTAAGCTCGGGAAGGGCCAAGCGCGCCCTGCCCGGGGCCCGAAGCCCTGAGCCCCGAGCCTTACGATGACGCCTGCCGAGACTCGCTGCGTGATGACGCAGATCGTGATGCCGATGCACACCAACGGCGTGGCCGGCGTGATGTTCGGCGGCATCATGATGCAGTGGATCGACGTCTGTGCCGGGGTGGCCGCGATGCGGCATGCCGGCGGCGCGGTGTTGACCGCGTCGATCGATCGCCTCGACTTCCTGTCGCCGGTGCAGGTCGGCGAGATCGTCGTGCTCCAGGCGATGGTGAACTACGTCGCGCGAACCTCGATGGAGGTCGGCTGCCGGGTCGAGACCGAGGATATGCGGTCGCGGATCCGGCGCTACGTGACCAAGGCCTACCTGACGTTCGTCGCGGTCGACGAGCATGGCCGGCCGCGGACGATCCCGCCGCTCGCGCTCGAAACCGACGACGACCACCGGCGGCACACCGAGGCCGAGGCCCGCCGCCATGAACGCCTGCGCGCCGCGGGCCGTCCGGAAGGAGCACGCCCGCCATGATCACCGTCGATCGCACGAGCTGGGGTCGCCTGCGGGTCACCGGCGGTGACCGCGTTCGCTTCCTCCAGGGGCTCACCACGGTCAACATCGAGGCGCTCGCCGACGGCGCACATGGCTGGGGCGCGATCCTGTCCCCCAAGGGCCGCGTGCTCTCGGTGATCGACATCGCGCACGCCGGCCTCGCCTTCATCGTCGCGTGCGAGGCCGCGCTGGCCGACAAGACCCGCGCGATCCTCGAGCGCTACGCCGTGATGGACGACGTCGCGTTCGAACCGCTCACCGGGCCGGCCCACCAGGTGTGGGATGACCCCGCCGGCGTGTGGGCCGCGCCGATCATGTCGTCGGACGACGCGGGCGACGGCGCGGGCGCCCCGCAGGCTCGGCCCGAGACCGATCCCGAGGTCGAGCGGCTGCGGATCCGCGCGGGGTTCCTGCGCTACGGCGTGGATGTCGATGAAGATCACTTCCCGTTCGAGACCCCCCTCGCCCGGTTCCTCGACTACGGCAAGGGCTGCTACGTCGGCCAGGAACCGGTGTTCCGCGTCCACGCCCAGGGCAACGCCGCACGGACCTTGCGCGGCCTCGCGATCGAAGGCACGGCGCCGATCGCCGCCGGCACCGCGCTCACCGCACCCGCCAAGGGCAGCGTGACGTCGTCGATCACCGACGGTGCGTCCACCCGTGCGCTCGGCTTCCTGCACCGCACGTGCTGGGAACCCGGCGGGACCGTCGAGGTCCTGGGCCGCAAGGCCACGGTGTTCGAGCTGCCGTGGTGAGCGCGCGGTGGGCCTGTGCCGGGGTGACTGCCTGCGCGCTGGGCGGCTGCACCCTGATCACCGACAGCTTCCTGACCAACGACTTCTCGGGCGACCCGTATCCGATCAACGTCGAGACCTCGAGCGGCGCGATCGTCGTCGGCATGCGCACGACCGCCGACACCCCCGATCAGATCGCGGTGCTCGATCTGCTGTCACCGTTCACGGTGCTCGATCAGGACGCGAAGACCCTGCCCTCGGTCTCGTACGTGGATATCACGCTGCTCGGCAAGGGGCCTGGCAGCGACCTGCTCGGAGGGACGATCGACCCGCAGACCGCGCTGCCGCGCGCGCGATTCCCCGAGGCGCAGCTGATCTCGCTGCATCCGTGCGACCTCTCCACCCCGACCTGCAACGTCGGGCCGACCGGGGCGCGTCCGTTCGCGGGCATCCTCGGGGCCGACGCGCTCGCCGGCGATGCCGTGCGGCTCCGGCTCGGCGACAACCAGCTGTTCATCCTGCCCGATGTCGGCGGCAGCGACCGCGGGCGCTCGCTCGACTGCGACGCCGTGTTCGACTCGCCGTACCGCGGCGGTGGCACCCTGGTGATCGACGGCACCGAGCTTGCGTTCGGCAACCGGCGGATCACCTTGCAGGCCTGCCTCGGCTTCGCCCCCGATGCGGCGCCGCAGCGCCTGCGCGGCGCGGACGCCATCTTCGTGGTCTCGACGAGCATCGGCACCTCGATCCTCGACGAGTCGGCCTACCAGCGCTATGTCATCGCCCATCCCGGGGCGCCGGAGCTCGCGACGCTGCCCCCGGACGCGGTGTACCTGCCGTCGGGCCCTATCTGGGGGCGCCGCGCCAGCATCAGCTCGCTCGCGCTGGTCGCGACCTCGACGTCCAACGCGCTCGCGCCCTGTCGCCAGGTCTACGCGCATCACATGCTGGCCGATGGCAAGCTGGCCGTGAGCTCGGCGCGAGGCGATGACCAGACCTGCGCCGAGCTGACCGGGGGCGACTGTCCGTGCGAGGACGGGAGCAAGTTCTGCCCGGTGCCCGCGGTGCTCGAGCTCAGCCCGCCCTCGCAGATCGACCTCCTCGTGGTGCCCGACACCGAACCGACGCTGCAGGCGCTGCGCACCGAGCTACGGCCGGATCAGCCCGAGATCGACGGGATCCTCGGCACCAACGTGCTGCGCGGCGCCGAGATCGACGTCGACTACCCGCACGACCGGCTGCTCGCCCGCTGCGCGGGCACCAGCTGCAGCACGCGGCCGCAGCTCGCCCAGGAAGCCGACCGCTGCCAGATCAACCGGTGCATCAAGGACTCCCCGGCCCCGCTGGGCTGCCCCTGACGCCTCCTGACGTTGCGCGTCCGCGATGCCCCCGTTCGACTCCGGGTCCGCTGCCGCAACCTATTCCTCCAGCGCAGCGACGTTCGTCAGCACGTCGGCGGCGGCCCCGCGCGCGACGACCTGGCCGCGCTCCATCCGCACCACCTGATCGGCCAGGAGCCGCGCCTCGGCGATCGAGTGGGTGACGTGGACCAGCGGCACGCCGAGCTCGGCGACCAGCTCGCGGACCAGCGCGGTCAGCTGGGCGCGCAGCTCGCGATCGAGCGCCGAGAACGGCTCGTCGAGCAGCACCAGCTTCGGCGAGCGCGCCAGCGCGCGGGCGAGCGCCACGCGCTGGGCCTCGCCGCCCGAGAACGTCCGCGGCCGCCGGCGCGCCAGGTGCCCGACGCCGACGCGATCGAGCAGCGCCTGCGCCCTGGCCGGCCGCTCCTCGCGGGGGACGGCGTTCATGCCGTACGCGACGTTGCCGAGCGCCGACATGTGAGGGAACAGCGCGAGGCCCTGGAACACGTACGCCAGCCGGCGCTCGTGGACCGGGACGTTGATCCCGCGCGCGCGATCGAGCCACACCTCGTCGCCGAGCGCGACCCGGCCGGCGTCCGGCAGCGCGAGCCCGGCGAGCACCGCGAGGATCGTGCTCTTGCCCGACCCCGAGGCCCCCATCACGCACGTGATGCCGGGCGGACAGTCGAGCTCGACGTCCAGCGCGAACTCGCCGCGGCGCAGCCGGATCTTCGCAGCCAGCCTAGACACGGTGGTGGTGCAGCCGATGCGTCAGCCGGTTGGCAAAGTACAAGAGGGTCACCCCGACGATCGTCGTCGCGAGCGACATCGCGAACACCTGGTCGTCGCGATTTGCCAGCAGCTGATCCATCACGAAGATCGAGGCGGTCGGCGTGCCGTCGATCCGCGCCCCCGCCAGCATCTGGGTCGCGCCGTAGTCACCGAGCGCGCGGGCGAACCCGAGCATCGCCCCGGCGACGAGGCCCGGCGCGGCGAGCGGCAGCACCACCGTCGCGACCACCCGGACCGGCCGCGCCCCGAGGGTTCGCGCCGCGGCGATGAGGTTCGGCTCGACCGACTCGATCCCCAGCCGGATCGACCGCACCACCAGCGGCAGCGAGCCGACCGAGGCCGCGATCACCGCGCCGGTGAACGTGAACACGATCGGCGCGCCGAACAGCCACTCCCAGCCGCGGCCGATCGCGCCCCCACGGCCGAGCACGACGAGCAGGTAATATCCGAGCACGGTGGGCGGCAGCACGAGCGGCGCCGAGATCACCGCGTCGATCAGGTGGCGCGCCGGCAGCTTGCGCCATGCCAGGAGCAGCGAGAACCCGGTGCCGATGATCAGCGTGACGATCGTCGAGAGCGAGGCGATCTGCAGCGACAGCCACAGCGGAGCCCAGTCGACCGCATCAACCCACCACACGGTTACGGCCGCCCTCTTTTGCCGCGAACAGGTTGGTATCGGCCTGCTTGATGAACTCGAGCGCGTCCTCGATCTCGCCGCGCAGGCTCGCCACGCCGATCGAGACCGTCACCGGGATGAGCGCGTCCTCGAACTTGAACTCGGCGATCTCGACCAGCTTCCGGATCTTCTCGGCGAACTGCAGCGCGTTGTAGCCGTCGATCTCGGGCAGCACGATCGCGAACTCCTCGCCGCCGTAGCGCGCCAGCACGTCCTCGCGCCGGATCCGGGTCTTGATCACCGATGCGAGGTGCTTCAGCACGTGATCGCCCGCGAGGTGGCCGAAACTATCGTTGACGCCCTTGAACCGGTCGATGTCGAACATGATGAGCGACAGGTCGCGCCGGTAGCGCAGCGCACGGCCGATCTCGCGCTCGAGGGTCTCGACGAAGTAGCGCCGGTTGAACACCTGCGTGAGCCCATCGACCGTGGTCAGCCGGTAGATCTCCTCGTGGTACGCGTTCTCGATGTTGTTGCCGGAGAGGAACTTGAAGATGCAGCGGCCGACCTTGATGAAGTCGCCGTCGCGCAGCACGTACTCGTCGATCATCTCGTCGTTGACGTAGGTGCCGTTGGTCGACCCCATGTCGCGGAGCATGATCGCGTTGCCGGTGTTGATGATCTTGCAGTGGTTACGCGACACCGCCTCCTGATCGATCTGGATGTCGGCCTTGGACGACCGGCCGATGATGATCTGCGGCCGGTTCAGGTTGAACTTCTTGCCGAGCTCGAGCCCGTAAATGACGACCAGGCATGCCTCTTTGGCTACCGGTCGGTCACTGATCTTGGAGATCGCGGTGACGACGGTCTTGTTCCGGCCGGTGTCACTCACCCTGCGCGATCCTAACAGAATTCGCGGACCTAGTGCTCCGAGTCCGCGCAATCCAGCTTGTCATCGTCCGCCCGCCTGCACAGCAGGGCATCCACGATACGATAGCCGCCCCGGAGGAATCGGTACGACTGCAACAGCAAACGTCCGCCGTGTAGGTTCCAGTAACCACGCACATCCGCCATGTTGTCGTCCCCCCGCGTCGCCAGCGGCTCCAGCGCACTGCCCTCGAACGTTCCGATGTACCGCGCGCAGTCGGGCGACCCGGCCGGGGGGACGATGAACACGTTCCAGTAGCAATTTCCCTCGCCCGTGCACAGCGAGCGATCGACGACGATCGCCTCCGCCGAGCCGTCGCCGTCGAGATCGCGATCCGCGCGACCGAGCCTGGGGGCCGCGCTCATCACGCCATCGCGCCCCGGGGCGGCGCACGATCCGACCTGGACCGACGGCGTGGGGATCGGCCGGGGCGTCGTCGCCCGGTGTTCGCGTTGACACGCCACGAGCACGATGACGAGGACAAACCGCGAGCAACGCATGGGCCGGATCGGGCGGTGAACCTACATCGAAATGCCGAAACATTCTTGTGTGGACGGGCAGATGACGATACATCCAGGATCGATGCGGCGGTCCCATCCCATGGGGGGTCCCTCCGGCCAAGGAGGCCCCGGGCCCCTGCCCCGCACGCGATCGGTGGCCCGCGGCCGCCTCCTGCTCGCTGGCGCCGTGGCGATCACCGGCACCGTAGCCCTGCTGGGCATCCACGGGGGCACGTCCGCCGAGGTGCAAGGCGCACCCCTGGAGGAAGTCGCGGGCCAGGCGGGCCAGGCCGATCCCCCTCCGAGCCAGGCCGCTGTGGGAAATCGCACGCCGGGCACGGGGGCCACGGTGACGCTCGCCGATCTCCTCGATCTTGCCCATCTCGATCGATGGGCGCTCGCAGCCGCGGGCGATCACTATGAAGCGCTGCTCAAGGACGGCCGCCACGCGGTCCTGACGCTCGATCCGGTGCTGCAGGCGTACGCCGAGAAGCTCCTGGCGGAGGCGCGTGCCCCGCGCGGCGCCATCGTCGCGATGGCGCCCGACGGCCGGATCCTCGCGCTCGCCGGGCGGCGCGGCGAGCAGGCCAAGGGCGCGCGCGACGGCACGTTCGACTGGCGGCTCGCGACCGAGGTCTGGGCACCCGCCGCCTCGGTGTTCAAGCTCGTCACCGCGAGCGCGCTCGTCGCGGCCGGCGTCGATCCGGGCCACAAGGTGTGCTTCCACGGCGGGATCCGCTCGGTCCTTGCGTCGAACCTCCACGACGACAAGCGCGACTCGCGCTGCGAGAACCTGGTGTATGGCGTCGCGCACTCGAACAACGCCATCCTCGGCAAGCTCGCGTTTCAGAAGCTCGAGCCCGCCGCGTTGACGAAGGCCGCCCACGAGCTCGGCATCGCGGACGACCTCCCGGGCGCCGAACTCCGCGGCCCCGCCGGCACGGTCAACATCCCGACCGTCCGCGACCTCAACTTCGCACAGGCCGCGGCCGGGTTCTCGGGCTCGCAGCTCTCGGCGGTCGGCGGCGCGCTGCTCGCGGCGACGTTCGCCGATGATGGCGAGCAACCGGTGCCCCGGCTCGTCGCTTCGATCGACGGGGTCGCGTTGCCCGCGCCCGTCCGGCGCCGCGCGGTCACGTCCGAGGTCGCCAAGGCGGTCGGCAAGATGATGATGGCCACCTGCGAGATCGGCAGCGCCGCGAAGTCGTTCGGCAAGCACCAGCCGATCCGCGTGGCGGGCAAGACCGGCACGCTGACCACGACCGAGCCGTTCTACATGGAACACTCGTGGTTCGTCGGCTATGCCCCCGCGGAGCAGCCGCAGATCATCGTGTCGGTCGTGCTCGGCAACCCCGAGGACTGGCACCTGCGTGGCCATGAAGCCGCCCGCAGGCTGATCGATCACGCCATCGGCCGCACCAACGGCCGTGCCGCCGACCGTGCCAAAGATCGCACAGCGAAGATCACATCGACCAGCCGCGTAGGATGGTAGCATCCCAGGCGTCCGTCCTGGAGAGGGTTCGATATGTCTAGATTTACTTCGCTCGCGATCTTCCTTGCGTCGACCGGGGCGTTGACCGGGGCGTTGACCGGAGCCGCGTACGCACAGAGCCAGGCGGAGATCGCCGCGAAGCTGAACGACGAGGGCAAGGAGCTGATGTTCGGCAACAAGTATGCCGAGGCATCCAAGAAGTTCCAGGAGGCCGTCGCCCGGGTCCCCGAGGCCAAGTACTTCGTGAACCTGTGCCTGGCGCGGCTCCAGGAAGGCAAGCTGGACGAGGCGCTGACCGCGTGCGACGCCGTCGCGCTCAACAACCCGACCCCTGACCAGAAGACCAAGGCGGAGAAGCTGATCGGCAAGATCAACGACGTGGCGAAGGAGCATGGCATCAAGCTCCATCCGGGCGGCGGCGGCGGCGGCGATCCGGGGGTCGATCCAGAGCACCACCCCGATCACCCGACGGATCCGTCCCACGGCGACAACCCGGCGCAGCCCCCGGCCTACACGCCCGTGGTCGTCCAGCCTCCGAGCCAGAACCTGGCGATGGCGGTCACGCCCAACAACAACTACACGTGGACGCTCGGCGTCGATCTGTTCGCCGGTGGCGGGAAGATCGGTCAGCCCGACTACTACGGCACCGCGACCGCCGGCTTCCGGATCAAGGGCGACTACCTGCTCAACCCGGCCGCGCGGGTCGGGGCGCAGGGCTACCTCCAGGTCAACCACCTCAACAAGGGCAGCGACCAGATGGCGGTGAGCGGCGTGTCCTCGCTCGACATCGTCGATATCGGCGTCGCGGGCTACAAGCACCTCTGCCTGGGCGGCACGCCGCGCCTCTGCATCACGCCGCTCGCCGGCGTGCACCTGGCGCTCATGAGCCCGGCCAACGACAGCAGCGACGGCTCCGGCAGCCAGGTGTTCAACTACGCCGCGATCGGCGGGCGCCTCGAGCTCGCGATGGCCTACGCCTTCGGGTACCGCTACGAGCACGCCATCTCGGTGATGGTGGGCGCCAACCTCTATTCGAAGGTCCTGTCCGGGCCGTCGGATAACGTGAGCAGCCTGGGCACCGCGGCGGACGTCGGCCTCGACAAGGGCGGCGCGGTCGGCTACCTCGGCTTCGGGTACACGTACCGGTTCAACACGCCGCTCGGCAGCACGCCGTTCGTGACGCTCGAATAGCGAGCGCCCCTGATTGTCATGACGTTTCGCACCGCGCGGCGTCATCGTCCGATCGAGATCGGGTATGGTCTCCGCGCTGCATTTTCCAGCACGAGCAGGAGAGCGTTATGGCCGGTTCGGACAAGAAACTGACCGCAAAGCTGGTGCTACCAGACAGCAAGGAAGTTGCGCTTCCTGTCATGGTAGGCACCGAAGACGAGCACGCGATCGACATTCGCAACCTCCGCCAGGATACCGGGTACATCACGCTCGACACCGGGTACATGAACACCGGCTCGACGACGAGCGCGATCACGTACCTCGACGGTGAACAGGGCATCCTGCGCTACCGGGGCTACCCGATCGAGGAGCTCGCCGAGAAGTCGAACTTCGTCGAGACCGCGTACCTCCTCATCAATGGCCAGCTGCCGACCAAGGCCGAGCGCGAGGTCTTCGGCCGGATGCTGACCCGCCACAGCCTGATCCACGAGGACATGCACCAGTTCTTCGCCGGGTACCCCCCGACCAGCCACCCGATGGCGGTCCTGTCGGCGATGGTGACGTCGCTGTCGGCGTACTACCCGGACTGCCTCGACCGCACCGCGCCGGTCGATCTGCACATCACGCGGCTGCTCTCGAAGGTCCGCACGATCGCGGCGTTCTCGTACAAGAAGAGCATCGGCCAGCCGCTGATCTACCCGAAGAACTCGCTCAACTACTGCGCGAACTTCCTTCACATGATGTTCGCGGTGCCGAGCGAAGACTACGAAGTCTCGCCGGTGCTCGAGAAGGCACTGAATCAGCTTCTGATCCTCCACGCCGATCACGAGCAGAACTGTTCGACCTCCACGGTACGGATGGTCGGCAGCTCGGGCGCCAACGTGTACGCGGCGATCGCGTCCGGCATCCTGGCGCTGTGGGGCCCGCTGCACGGCGGCGCCAACCAGGCCGTGATCGAGATGCTCGAGGAGATCCGCCAGTCGGGCGGCGATTACAAGAAGTTCATCGACGACGTCAAGAACAAGCGCGACAACCGGCGCCTCATGGGCTTCGGCCACCGCGTGTACAAGAACTACGACCCGCGCGCGAAGATCCTGAAGAAGATGTGCGACGAGGTGCTCGCGCACCTGGGCGTCAAGGATCCGCTGCTCGACCTCGCCAAGGGCATGGAGGAGATCGCGCTGCGCGACGACTACTTCATCTCGAAGAAGCTCTACCCGAACGTCGACTTCTACAGCGGCATCATCTACCGCGCGATGGGCATCCCCACGAACATGTTCACCGTGATGTTCGCGCTCGGCCGCCTGCCCGGCTGGATCGCGCACTGGAAGGAGATGGTCGACGACAAGGACACGAAGATCGGCCGTCCGCGCCAGATCTACGTCGGCGAGCAGGTTCGCAAGTACGTCCCGATCGATCAGCGCTAGCAGCGCTAGCGGCGCCAGCAGCGCCAGCGGCGCGGGGACGCTCAGCGGCAGCCGAGCGGCTGAACGTTCTCCCGGTACTGGCCTTCCCAGTTGCCGGCCGGATCGTACTCGCAGACCCAGATGTCCATGCCCTTGCACTGCGACCGGCCGCAGCCGACCTGCGTCGTTCCGCGCCACACCACCTGCGTGAAGTGGCCGGTCGCCATCGAGAACCCGCCGTTCGGGAACTTGTACTGAGCGATCTCGTCGTACCACATCTTCACGACGGCCTCGGGATCGAGCATCCCCGTCGTGCCGGCGGCGAGGTTCTCGCCGGTCGAACCGTTGCTGTGGCCGAACGCACAGCCCTTGTCGCGCAACGAATTCGCCCAGCGCTGCGCGATCTGGGCGAGCTTGGGCGACCAGGTCAGCGGGGCCGCGCAGTGCTTGGCGCGCACCTGGTTATGGGCCTCGACCAGCGCCTGGGCCTCACTCGACCCCCGGGGCGTGGCGCGTGGCGATGCGGCAGGCGCGGGGACCGGCACCGGGCGCGGCGCGGGGGCCGGCGGGCGCGGCGCGGG
>JAUKWE010053477.1:0-16139 GCA_032356425.1 Cumathamnion decipiens | reverse complement strand
TGCAGCGGGGCCCCGCGTCGAGCGGCTCCGCGCGCGCACGACCCGCGAGCCCGCGCCGCTGCTGTTCGATCTCACGTCGCTGCAGCGGACCGCCAACCGGCGGTTCGGGTGGAGCGCGGCGCGCACCCTCGAGCTCGCGCAGGCGCTCTACGAGCAACACAAGATCCTCACGTATCCGCGGACCGACTCCCGCCACCTGACGAGCGACGTGGCGCGCGAGCTCCCGGCGCTGTTCGCCACGCTCGCCCAGCTCCCCGACCTGGCGCCGTTCGCGGCCGAGCTGATCGCGCACCCGCCGCGCCCGGGCCGCCGCGTCGTCGACGACACCAGGGTCCACGACCACCACGCGATCATCCCGACCGGCAAGCCCGTGCGGCCCGAGGCGCTCGATCGCGACGAGCGGCGGCTGTTCGACCTCGTCGCCCGGCGGTTCCTCGCGGCGTTCTATCCCGACGCCGAGTTCGCGATCACCGAGGCCTGGATCCGCGTCGGCGCCGCGGCCGCGGGCGACCCCGGCCCCACGTTCGCGCCCGGCGATGCGACGCCCGGCCGCGCGCCGAGCACGGACGCCGAACCGCCGGTGCAGGGCACCTTGCCACCCGAGCCCGATCGCTACTTCGCGCGCGGGCGCGTCCGGCTCGCCGCGGGCTGGCAGGCCGTCGCCGGGCTCGAGGGCAGCGAGGCCCCGCGCGACCGCGGCGATCCCGACGCCGAGCCGAGCCACGTCCTGCCGCCGCTCGCCGAGGGCCAGCCGCTCGACGGCACGTTCACGCCGATCGCCAAGCACACCACGCCGCCGCGCCGCTACACCGAGGCCACGCTGCTCGGCGCGATGGAGTCGGCCGGCAAGGCGATCGACGACGACGCGCTGCGCCTCGCGATGAAGGACTGCGGCCTGGGCACGCCGGCGACGCGCGCGGCCATCATCGAGACGCTGCTCAAGCGCGACTACGTCGTGCGGTCCAAGCAACAGCTCGTCCCCACCGCGCTCGGCATCGCCTTGATCGAGGCCCTGCCGGTCGCGAGCCTCGCGTCGCCGGAGCTGACCGGCGCCTGGGAGGCCCGACTGGCGCGGATCGCCCGCGGCGAGGACTCGCGCGCCGCCTTCATGGCTGACATCGCGCGCTACGTCGCCGAGACGGTCGAGGCCATCCGCGGGTCGAGCCCACCCGTCGCGCCGGCCGGCCCCGCCGCGGCCCCGATCGGCCGGTGCCCGCGGTGTGGCGCCGGCGTGGTCGCGCAAGCGCGCGAGTTCACCTGCACCGGCGGGTGCGGCTTCGCGATGCGCACCCGGGTCGCCGGGCGGGCGATCACCGCCGCCCTCGCCGGCGTGCTCCTCGAGCGGCGGAAGAGCCAGGTCCTGCGCGGCTTCCGGTCCCGGGCCGGCAAGCCGTTCGCGGCGATGCTCGTGCTCGACGACACCGGCGAGCTACGGTTCGACTTCGCCAGCGGGGCCCCCGCTCGGACATCTGTGACCGCCGGCGCCGAGCCGACCGCCACGCGCGAGGTTCCGCCGCGCCCACGCCGGCGCAAGCGTACGAGCACCCCGCCTGCCGCTACCCGCGAGGCGACGCCCGCCGCGCCCACCGCGCCGCACCGCCCTCGCGCCCGCGTGATGACGCCGCGCGACGCGGGGCATGCCCCACAGGCGCAGCCCCGGCCCACCCTGACCCGCGCGGCCGAGCGTGCCCTGCGCTCACCGCGCCAGCCGATCGAGCTCGCCGAGCTCGCCTGCCCGCGCTGCCGGCAGGGCACGCTCCTCACGGGCGCCCGCGGCTGGGGCTGCTCGCGCTGGCGCGATGGCTGCCATTTCGTCGTGTGGTTCGAGACCGCCGGGCGCCGCCTGAGCGCCGCCCAGCTCCGTGACCTGGTCACGCGCGGCAAGACCCGCAAGGCACGGTTCCGGTCCGATCGCGGCGTCGATCTCGACGGCCGCCTCGTGCTCGATCCCGCCGCCGATGGCGGCAGCGCCCGCTTCGAGCCCGCCTGATCACCCGTCGCGCGGGCCACCGTGGCTCAGCGCGAGCGCGCGACGATCTGGTCATGCAGGCGGCGGAGCGCCACGGTCGCCTCGTTGCGCTTCACCGGATCTGTGAGCGAGTCGTTGATCCGGATGCGCCGGAACAACGGCCACAGGTCCGTCGTCGCTCGAAAGCCCTGGTCACGATCGAGCTCCTTGAGCTGCTGGCCGACGTCCGTGTAGAGCTTGGCGACGCTGGCCGCCGTGGGCGCCGACGGTCCCGAGCCGGGCAGCGCCGGCGTGCCGGTGGATGGCACGTCCTCGCCGGGACGCGGGGGTGGCCGCGGCGGCTCCTCGGGAGCCCGCACGTCGCCCCCACTCACACCCGGCGGCGCGGCCGCAACCTCGTCCCTGAACGCGCCGTCCGGCGCGCGAGGCGCCACGACCGCCGCGGGCGGCCCCGGAGGGGGACCTGGCAACCCCGCCGGCGCGACCTCGGACGACGAACCGCGATCGAGCCAGAGACGGCCGGCCACGCCCGCCACTGCCACCACGCAGACGGCGGCCACGATCCCCACGACCCGCCTGGGCTTCTTGCGTGCCGCCGACGGTCGCCTCACCCTGGCGCCGGTCGCCGCCGAGAGCGTCGTCGGCAGTGCTCGGGGGGATGCGCCCGCGGCCGGCTTCCCGATGACGACCTGGCTGGTGCGGGAGGCAGCTCCGGTGACGGCGTCCAAGGCCTCGACGACCGCCTCCGCCGACTGGATGCGCTTCGCCAGATCCTTCACCAGCAGCTGCTTGACGAGCAGCTCCAGGTGGAGCGGGATATCCGAGACCAGCGACGACACGGCGGGAGGGGCCACGTGAATATGAGCCGCCAGGACATCGCCCATGCCGTCCCCGACAAACGGCGCTCGCCCCGTGCACAGCTCGAACATGATGCACCCGAGCGAGTACAGATCCGCGCGGTGATCGACGGTGACGCCGCGGCACTGCTCGGGCGCCATGTACGTCGGCGTTCCCATGATGGCACCCGGGCGCGTCTTCTGCTGCTGATGATGATACCCGTCGAGGTCGGCGGCGAGCTTGGCGATCCCGAAATCCAGGAGCTTGATCCGCTCGCCTCCGCTCACCTCCGGATCGGGGACGAGGAAGACATTCTCGGGCTTGAGATCGCGATGAACAATGCCGCTGCGGTGGGCCGCGACCAGCGCGCCCGCGATCTGCCGCACGATCGTCTTCACCCCGATCACCGACATCCGCCCGCGCCCCAGCCGAGCGGCCAGGCTCTCGCCCTGCAAGTGCTCCATCACGATGTACGCCGAGCCGTCCGTATCCCAGCCGAAATCGTAGATCTCGACGATGCTCGGGTGCCGGATGGCGGCGGCGGCGCGCGCCTCGTTGAAGAACCGGTTCACCATCTCCTGGTTTCGCGACAGCTCGGGCTGCAGGATCTTGATGGCGGCGACACGACCCAGGAGCGTGTGCTCGGCGCTGTACACGGCGCCCATCCCGCCCATGCCGATCGATCCCGTGATCCGGTACTGTCCCAGAAGCTTCGTACTCCTCACGCGGGCGATTATAGACATGAGTGGCGAAGATCGAGTGACCACCGTACATCCAGTTCGTAGGACCTCGACGCCGGCGCCCGAGATCGGCGGCCCGATCTGTTCGCAGGGCCGTAGCTCGCGAGACGTCGACGGTCGCGTGCCTGAAAAAAACCCAGGCTGATGGCCTCGTTACACGGCGGCGGCGGGACGTGAGCCCGCCCTATCTCAGGCCGGACCTCCCAGATCTTCGCAAGACCAACTCCCATTCTCAGAATTGACACGACCCCACCCCACCGTGATCAAGAGCACAAAGGCGCGGCTATCTCAGGACGGCGCCTCGTCGAGGACCCGACATTTCGGCCAGAAACGCCTCGTCGGAGCCCGTTTCCGAAAGCTCCACACCCAGGCACAAGCGCACCTCCTGATTCAGCCATTCCATCGGGGAGATTGGGCGGCGAGCCCGCGGGCCTTGCGCCGAGGACGGCGTTGCCTGTGCAGCGCCCGTGCGTGTATATCGCGGCGATGTGGCACCTCGGATCCGCCTGGCGCGACGAGCACGCGCTCGCCCGGGCGTGGCGAGCCGCGCAGCCGTTCCCTCACCTCGTGTTCGAGGACTTCGTGGCACCCGACAGCTTGCCGGAGCTGTTCGCGATCCTCGAGGAGGAGCCGGTCGATCGCTACGAGGGCGACCTCTTCACGTTCGAGGCCTCGGCGCCGGAGCCGCGGACCGAGGAGCTCCGCCGCCTGCGCGACGCGTTCGGCAGCGCCCTCGCGCCGCCGCTGTCGCGGATCACGGCCAGGCACGTCGGCCGCGCCGACATGCGGGCGTATGCCTATCGCGCCGGCCACTACCTCTTGCCGCACTCCGATCACCAGGATGGCCTCGGCCGCGCGCTCGCCTTCGCCTGCTACCTGCCGTCGCCGGACCCGCCCGAGGGCGGTGAACTCGAGCTGTTCCGGTGCCGGAGCGAGCACGGCGCCCTGGTCTCGACCGAGCCCGCCCTGCGGATCGAGCCACGGCCCAACCGGCTCGTCGTGTTCGACGTGAGCGATGTCTCGCTCCACCAGGTCCGCGAGGTCCTCGGCGGGCTGCGGATCTCCCTGGCGGGCTGGTTTTACCCGTGACCACGCTCGACGAGCTGTTCGCGAGCCGGATCGCGGTCGTCGTGCCCGAGGCCGTGGGGCCCACGCTCGCCGCCGAGCTGCGCGCGCGCCTGGGGCGCACCGACTACACGCGGTACGCGCTGCTCGATCGCGGCAGCTACGACGTTGCGGCCGGCCCCGACGAGCCCGCGCTGGTCGCCGCGCTCACCGGCATCGCGACGCAGGTGACCGGCCGCGCGCTCGTGTTCGCCGAGGCCCGCGTGCTCCGGCTGGGCGCGGGGGACTACCTGCTCGCCCACCACGATCGCCTCCACGGAGATCACCCCGTCGAGCTCATGCTCGATCTGTCGGCCGCGAGCGTGCCCGGCGCCGAGGTCCACTACCGCCGTCGCGGCCAGGTGTTCTTCCGGTTCGCGTCCCGCCCCGGGGCCGTCTCGGTCGTCGAGCGCGGACCCGACGTCACCTGCCATCACACGTACGTGAGCAAGCGCCACGCCGGCGCCTCTGTCGTGCGGCTGGTCGCGCTGCTGCGCGGCGCGTAGCCGCTGCGTCACCAGCCGTGGGTGGTATGGCCCGTCGGCTGCGGCCCACGCACGGCGTTACTTGGTCTTGGGCTTGACCGCGCCCGCGCACGTCGCGGCCTCGTCCTTCCCGTAGTCCTTCTGGGTGCTGGCGAGCGTGCACGCGTTGGTCTTGAACAGGTCGCCAACATCCTTCTTCTTCAGCTCGACGAACACCGGCGCCTTCACCGTGGCCCAGCAGGCGATCGCGACCTCGTTGGTCTCCTCGAGCGTCTTGCCGCCCGCGAACCACAGCGAGTTGACCACGGCCCCCGGGAGGGTGTGCTCCTTGCACACCGTCGCGCTCGACTTGCCCGCCGCCGTGATCGCGATCTTGAGCAGCCCGATGGCCTTGTGCGGGTAGCTCGTCCTGGCGGGCGCGAGCGCGATCGCCAGCGCGAGCGCCGCGTTGCCGGGCTCGCTGGCGATGAACTTCTTGCCGATCTCGATGCACTTGTCGTATCCCGCGAGCCGCTCATCCTGGCCGCCGTACCTCGACCCCGCGGACTCGTAGCACTTGCCGAACGCCGCGGGGATCGCGTCGAGCCGTGCCTTGGTGTACGCCGTCGACTTGACCAGCGCAGGATATCGCTTCTCGACCGACACCATCAGTTGCAACTTCTCGGTATCCTCGGCAGCTGCCAGGTATCCGGCGGCCGCCTGTCCGGCGACGTCGATCCACTCCTGGTTCCGGTCCGAGGGCGCCACGTCCTCGAGGTGCTGGAGCACCTCCTCGTAGCCCTTCTGCGCGATCAGGGCCTTGAGATCCTTCATCGCGTACTTGTGGTCGTCTGCAGACGCGACCGACAGCGAGAAGACGATCACTCCGATGAATGCTGCGAGGTGTTTCATTTTGGCCATTCTCCACAGGCAGGCTGTTCTTGGCCTGCTCGCAGCGTCAAAAGCGCAGGTGGCGAAAGCTATTCCACCCGCCCCTACATGTCGCCGCTCGGTGAGACCGAGGTCACGAACCCACTGGCACTCGTGGCAATAGCGTGATGACGATCACGTGGGCGTCGCGAGCGCGTCCGCCCACGCAGGCTTGCGGGGAGTCGGGTGATAGTCGAGATCGAGGCGCCGCTTCCCCTCGCCGTCCACGAGCCAGACCTCCAGCTCGCGCAGCCACAGCTCGTGCAGGTGCGCGCGCGCGTCTGCTTCGTCGACGAACACGTAGGCCACCTGATCGATGCGCGCCTCGGCCGGCGGATCGATCCGGTGCTGGTAGCGCACGGCGCAAGCATCCCGCATGCGGACCTGCTCGATCTTGCCACCGGGCGGTACGACGATCTCGAGCGTTCGCCGCTCGGCGATGTAGAGGCCCTCAACGTCCTTGGTGAACGGATACGGGATCTGAAGGTAGCCCCCCGTTTGCGAGATTCCCATGCGCTCGTGACCCGGTAGCGCCTGGCGGTACGCCGTGTCGGCGTCGACCTCGAGATCATGGAACTGCACCAGCGTGAGATCGCAGGGACGACGAAGGACCCGCCAGGGTCCGAAATCGAGCCAGCGCCGCGACACCAGGCGATCGTGGCCCTTGCCCCGAAACGCGCACGCCCAGCCGTGAGAGCTGTGCATCTTGCCAAAGCCAAAGGTCTCGACATCCATCTTGAGCCACTCATCCGGAAAGATGTTGCCCGCGGAGCAGACCTCGAAGGGAAGCCGCTCGATCCATACGAGCCCCTCGTCGATCGTCCTGAACGCGTCGGGCAACTGCACGGTGACACGCGAGCTCCGGGGGTAGACGTTGACCATCTTGGCCGTTCGATGGCTTTCCCACTCGAGGAACCAGTCGGCACGCCCATCGCGTTTTGCTGCAAGCAGCGCGGCCGCCCACTTCGACATCTCCTCGATCGGTACCTCGTCGACGTCACCCTTCAGCGGGGAGACTTGAAACGGCTCCAGTGTGGCGATTGCCTGAAGCGATTCAGAGAGTCCCACATCGCCGATGCCAACGTAGAGCGGATGTTTCACAGGGATCCTCCGAGTTCGACTAGCAGTGCGCGCGCTTCCTTTGCTGTCATGATGGTGTGCATGGTGCCGGACTTGTCGAAGACCTCGATCGATAGTCGCCCCACGAGGTCCCGTCGCTCGAGTTCGTTGGCAAGGAAGCCGAGGTTCGCGCGCGCACCCTCGGGCTTCGTGAACACGTAGCGAACCTTCTTGATCGCGGTCGCGCCCTCAGCCCCCATCACCTCGGTCTCACTTTCGATCATGTCAAGGTACGCCGCGAATTGATCCTTGTCGATCGGTCCACCGACGTCCTTGATCTCGATCGCGCGATTGCCTTCGACGAGGTCGATCGTGCGCGCCTCGATCTGGCCGGCCTTGTCGCCCGTCCGCGCCACCTTCGCCGTCACGCGATGCTCGGCGCCCTTGGCGTAGCGCGCCTGGTACCACAGCTCCACGAGGTTGCCTCGATCGGCGTTCTCCAGCCCGTCGAGCAGCTGGCGCATGCGCAGCCAGCTCGCCTTCGCATCGAGCGACGGATCGGTGAGCTTGCCGACCAGCCGCGGCCGGAACACGTCCTTGACGTTGCCGCGCACGGTGTCGTCGATGATCGATCCGAGCTTGCTGCGGTTGGCGCTCCTGGCGACGATGGCGGCGTTGATCTCCTCGCGCGTCGCGAGGCCCTCCCGCTCCAGCAGCTTGCCGAACGCCGAGAAGCTGTCATCCGCCCAGAGGTGATCGATCACCTGCGAATCGGTCCACGCGCCGGTCAGGTGGGTCTGCGGGCGCGGCGTATCGCCGGGCTCGAGCTTGCCGAACCTGCCGTCCTTGGTCACGGCCCGGTAGCTCCGGGCCTCCTCGGGTGCCGACGGCCGAACCGCCAGTTCATACTCACCGGGGGCGTTGCGCACAAGCGTTCTACTCACCAGGATTCGTACTTCGCACGCAGCATTGATATCGTACGAACATCGACGCTCCCGACAGGCATCCTCACCCCGCGATGCAGTCGGCCATGATCATAGCGTTGACGTCGTACGAGCATCGACGCTACGAATCCTGGAATAGCCTTGACGTCGTACGAGCATCAACGCTCATGGTCGGCTGACCGAGTGGGTGCTGGAGGCGTTCGCCATCCGGAGGAAGCCCCCGCCGCTTGCTCTGACGCCTTGCGAGCGCCTGCCCAGGTCACGTCCATGGCGTTCACGGCGAACCCAAGCCTGCAAACTCCATCGCCCGGCAACGTTCGAGCGCGAGGCGTGGACCGGTGTCATCCTCCTGCGATGAGATTCGCGATCGTGCTCCTCCTGGTGGCCAGCTGTCACCGAAGCGATCGTGCCCCCCCCGCGGCAACGCCTCCGCCCCCGCCGGTCAGCGTGAAGGCCGCCGTGCCCGCCGTGCCCGTGGTGCCCGTGGTTCCTGTAGTGCCCGTCGCGCCTGCGGTGCGGGCCCCCGCGCCCCCGCCGACGCAGGCCAGCGATGACGGGCCGCATCGCCGCGACCGGCTCACCCCGCTGCTCGCGGCTGCCCGCGACTGCGTGCCGCGCGCCGATCTGCTCGGCCCCGACGAGGAGCCGGTCACCCTCGCGCTCGACGTGTTCGACGATCACCTCGTCGCGTGTGCGCAGGTCCTCACGCGCCGCGGCGGCTCGGTGTTCCTCGATCCGGTCTCGTACGCGTGCTGGAACGTCGCCCCGAAGACCGCCGCCGTGACGCGCCGCGCCGACCTCGCGCGCTCGTACCTTCGCTGCCAGGCCGGCGGCTGCGCGCCCTACGAAGACCGCACCGTCCCCAGCTACGACGGCACCGAGCAGCTCGCGTTCGACGACGTCCAGCATCAGCTCGCGATCACGACCCGCGCGGGCGCGGCCGTCCGGTCGTTCCCGAGCCCGGCCGAGCTCGCCGGCGCCGAGCCGCTACGCGGCGACCTGACCTACGTCGGCCACACGATCTTCGCGGTCGCCGACCAGACCGTGCTCGTGCTCGACGATCACGGCCGGGCCCTCGGCCACGCGGCGGGCCGCGACGTCCACGTGATGGATGCCGGCCACGTGCTGGTGACCGAAGACGACCAGCACGCGATCCTCTTCGATCTCGCGACCCACGCCACCCGGCGCGTCCAGCTCCCGGCGCCCTACGTGGCCCAGGCCGTGCGCTTCCACGACGTGCTCTACGCAATCGACGACGCCCGCCGGCTCGCCGTGCTCGATCCAGCCACGTTCCGTGTGCGGCAGACCCGGCCGCTCGTGGTGTGCCGCTGACACAGCGCGCCTGCGCTCGCGAGCCGCACACCGAGTTGTGCTACAGGTGATTCATGATTCGAGGGCTACACGGGTTATTCTATTCGTCCGACGCCGAGGCAACACGAGCCTTCCTGCGCGACGCGCTGAAGCTGCCGTTCACGGACGTCGGTGAGGGCTGGCTGATCTTCGATCTCCCGGAGGCCGACCTCGGCGTGCACCCGGTCGACGAATCTGGCGGACCGCCCCCGAATACCCACAACGTGTCGTTCTACTGCGACGACATCCACGCCACCGTCGCGGACCTGCGGTCGCGCGGCGTCGCGTTCAAGGCCGAGCCCGCCGATCACGGCTACGGCTACGTCACCCACTTCACGATGCCCGGCGGCATCGAGGTCCAGCTCTACGAGCCGAAGTACCAGAAGGCCGCGCCGAAGAAGCTCGCTGCACCCAAGAAGGCCGCGCCCAAGAAGCCGGCTGCGCCGAAGAAGCCAGCGCCGAAGAAGCCAGCGCCGAAGAAGCCGGCCACGCCCGCCGCGAAGAAGCCAGCGCCCAAGGCCAAGCCGAAGAAGCCGAGCAAGCGTTAGTCGCTTACCCATACAAGCACACACGACTGGCTGGACACGCGTTCCCACTCGTAACGACCAAGGCGCTCGCCGGGGCGCTCGATGGGCCCCGACGAGCGCTGTTGCGCGGGTTAGCCGCAGATGAGCGACGTGGTCGCCGTGATCCCCGGGGGGCTGACGTACGTCTGGGCCGAGCAGGCAGCGCCGTAGCTACCGGACTGCGCCACTCCGTACAGCCACGGCGACGAACACACGTAGTTCGACCCGGTGACGACCGGGCTGCAGCCGAAGTTCGTGCACGCCACCGCCTGGACCGTGAACGTCTGGCAGCCGCCCGAGCACGAGATCTGCGCACCCGCGATCGCGCCGTAGTAGCCCACCCACGGCGAGCTGCGGCCGTTCAGGAAACCGATGTTGCACGACACGGCCAGCGACGAGGCGGCCGGCATCGCCGCCATCGCCTGCGCGGAGTCCTGCAGGTGCTTGAGCTGCGCCTCCTGCGCCCGGATCGCGCTCGCCAGGGCGGCGTCGCCGCCCGCGTGCAGCGCCCGATCGTGGAGGGCGGCGAGGTCCTTCTCGGCCTGCGCAATGGCGAACTGATGGCCCTGGGCGCCGACGAGGATGCGGCTCCCGCTGTCTTGCGCCGAGCTCTCCCACACGCCCGGCGCCGTCTCTTTCCACCCCGGGCTCGCGATCGACAGCGCATCGCCCTTGCTCGTGCGATCCAGGTGGACCACGCTCTGCATCGCCAGCGACGAGGATCCAGCCTCGTTGAGGATCACATGCTTGGCGCTGACCGCCGCCTCGGCGGTGTCGGTGGTCGGCTCCGGCTCCGGCTCCGAGGAGACCGCACAGCCGGTCGCCAGGACGCCGCAGGCGATCAGGGTCAGGGACAGGAACGAGGTACGCACGATCGAATATGAATGGCTCATTGCTTGCTTCCTTCGAGACAGTTGTCTGATTGATGGAGGACAGCTCGTCCTCGTGGGCCCATGGGCGCCGCCCGGATTCGCTCACGACAAACTTTGTTCGAATCTCGTGTGGGCCGACCCGCGGCTCACTCCTTCCTGGGAACGGAACGCATCTTCTCGAGTTGCGGCACGAAGCGTGCCGACTTGCGCGGCGGCGCGGGCGACGCACGTTGATCGCATTGCTCGGCATCCTCGTCACCTGGTGGCCGGTGTTCGCCCTGCTCTACGTGCCGCGCCTGGCGCAGCTCCTGGCCGTGGCGATCGCGCTGCGCACCAAGGGCACGCTCGATCGCCAGATCCCCGATGAGCTGCCGATGACCGCGGGCGAGTGGCTCGCCGGCCGGCTCGCCGAGCTGGGCTATCCGATCGGGACGATCGTCACGGACAAGCCGGGCAATTCCTATCGGCCCGCCAGCCGGTTGATCCAGCTGAGCGACGAGACCCACTTCAAGGCCGACCCCGTGTACTGGGCGACGGCCGCCCACGAGCTCGGCCACGCCCGGCTGCGCACCGAGCTGCCGATCATCGGGTGGCTGCGCACGGGCGCGATCTGGGCCGGCGCCGGCCTGGTCGCCACCGGCATCGGCCTCGCGTTCGGCCGCGTGCTCTACGCGCTACCGCGGGCGGGCGAGCTCGCGTTCGGCTGCTTCGCGATCGCGGCCACGTTGCGGATCTTCGTGCTCCTCGACGAGGCGCTGGCGAGCGTGCTCGCCTACCACGAGCTCCAGGCGAACGACGCCATCGACTTCGTCCACCTGCGCGCGATCCGGCGCGCGCTGCTCGCCGCGTTCGGGACGTACTTCGCGACGTTCGCGGCCCATGCGCTGCTGCTCCGCGAATGGCCGCTGGTCGAGGCGCTCGCCGGCGATCACGGCGCGCCGACCCGCGGGCTCACGAGCCTGGGCTGGACGGTCGCGGCCGTCGTCTCGGTCGGCTGCGTCGTCGCGATCGTCGTGCAGCTCATGCGCATGTTCGCGCCGCGCGAGGTCGCCGGGACCCTCGACCGGCGCGGGGGGTGGCCGCTCTGCGTCGCGCTCGTCCGCGCGAGCCCGATCGTCGTGCTGCTCTGGCTCGGGTGGGATCACCGGGTCGACGCCACGTATGCCTGGTGCGCGATCGTCGCGTTCTCCGTCTCGGCGGGCGCGTGGTTGCGGTTCCTGTACCTGCCGTTCCTGCTCCCTCACAGCCTCCTCGCGGTGTTCGTGCAGCGGCTCGAGGGCCCCGGTATCGACCGGACCTCGAGGTACCTGCGCGCCCGACAGGACGGGGCGCACCTGGTCCAGGCAGGCAACCAGCGGCTCGCGCGCATCCTCGAGCTGCAGCACGAGCGTCCGCCGTGGTCGCATCGGCTCACGGCCCTCGCCAAGCTCGGCTACGTGCCGCTCCTGGTCGCGTTCTGGCTCGGCTGAAGCCACCCCGCCCTCGTGAAATCGCGCCCGGACCCGTGGCATAAGATGGGCGTGATCAAGCGCGTCCTGGCAGCTGGTATTCTCGCGATCTCCTCGGCGGCGCTCGCGAAGGGCGACAAGCTCGAGCCCGACGATCTGCCGGGGCCGCAGCCCGAGGTGATCAAGGGCGCGGCGAAGGTCGAGGTGCCGCCGGTCCCGGGGTTCGAGCTGCCGGCCACCGAGCCGGGCTTTCACGGGCCGCGCGAGCTGCGGGTCCATGGCAAGCCGGTGCTCGGCACCGAGATCAAGGTCAAGGGCACCATCACGTGGATCTACGACTGCGCCGGCGCGCTCGCGAAGGGCAACCCGTCGGCGACGCGCGCGCAGATCCTCGGGGCGATCGACAAGGACCCCACGCTGTGCGAGCGCCCCAAGTTCTACCTGGGTGACACCAAGGACGTGCCGCGCGACGCGTCGATCTGGGTCGTCGATGTCCCGCGGCCGATGAACAAGCTGGAGCGCCAGCGGCTGCCGAAGGACGAGCAGAAGGCGTGGCCGGCGGTGCCCCGGCTCGCGGTCGGCGACTACGTGGTGGTCACCGGGACCTGGGCGTTTGTATCGCCGCACGCCGAGCACAACACCGACGGCTTGCTCGTGTACAAGGCGCTCGATCACGCGGTGCCCGGGGCCCCGGGTGCGGCGGTCGCCCCGCCGCCGCCGGATCCCGCGAAGCCGCCCGAGATCGCGATCGTGACCCAGGCGCCGCTGCGCAAGGCGGTCGATGACGCCACGCGCAACACCTCGATCGGCCACCTGAACGCGTGCAACAAGGCGATCGCGGCGCGGCAGTACGATGCCGGCATCACGGCGTGTCAGGCCGCGACGACGGCGTGGGAGGGCAATCACCTCGCCTGGTATGCCTGGGCGAGCGCCCACATGGCGAAGAACGAGTGGCCCCAGGCCAGGGCCGCGGTCGAGCACGCCGTGGCGCTCAGGCCCGATCAGGGCATGTATCAGCTGTATCACGGCATCTCGCTCTACGAGGCCGAGCACCAGCAGGCGCGCGAGGAGCAGGCGCGCAAGGAGCACAAGAAGCCCGAGGAGGTCACGATCGATCCCTCGCTGCTCAAGCTCGACGCGGCGCGCGACGCCCTGCGGCGCGCGACCAGGCTCGCGCCCGATCTGTGGCGCGCGCACTACTACCTGGGACGCGTCTATCGCGATCTCGACGACGCGAAGCACGCCGCCGAGCAGTTCACCGAGACGATCCGGACGTACCCCGCGTATCGCTTTGGCTACATCGCCTTGATCGAGCTCTACCGGCGCTGGGATTACCTCGATCAGGCCCTCGCGGTCGCGACGCTCGGCACCATCAGCGTGCCGCCGGCCGAGGCCGCGGAGCTGTGGTTCGAGGTCGGCATGGCGCACGACGCGAAGCACGCCGACGACAAGGCGATCGAGGCCTTCACCACGGCGATCGCGATCAAGCCCGACAACGCCAGCGCGCAGTTCCAGCGCGGCCAGATCTACTTCCGCAAGGGCGACTTCGCCCATGCCAAGGCCGACCTCGAGGCCGTGGTGGCGTCGACGGATCCCCGGCTGGCGTTCGCGAGGCCGCTCGCGACCCAGCTGCTGGCGCAGATCGCGGGCAAGAAGCGCTAGCATCGCCGGCAGGCCCCCATGCCCATCCCCCCAGCTCCCGCGCCCCGCCAGTCCGCGATCCGCACGGCGTTTGCCGGGCTGATCGGCAACGTCCTCGAGTGGTTCGACTTCGCGGTCTTCGGCTTCTTCTCGAACGAGATCGGCAAGCAGTTCTTTCCGGGCTCGAGCCCCGCCGCCCAGCAGCTCAAGGCGTTCGCCGTGTTCGCCGTCGGATTCGGGGCGCGCCCGTTCGGCAGCATCGTGCTCGGCCTCGTCGGCGATCGCATCGGCCGCCGCGCGCTCCTGACGCTGTCGATCGCCCTGATGGGCGGCGCCACGCTGGCGCTGGGCCTGCTGCCGACCTATGACCGGATCGGCGTGGCGGCACCGGTGCTGCTGGTGATCATCCGCCTGATCCAGGGCTTCTCGCTCGGCGGAGAGTTCACCGGCTCGATGGTCTACACGACCGAGCTGGCCTCTCCCACGATGCGCGGCCTCGTGAGCAGCTCGACGGCGGCGGGCACCACCATCGGGTTCATCCTGGGGTCCGCGTCCGCGGCGCTCATCGGCTCGACGCTGTCCGCCGAGCACGCGGCGTCCTGGGGCTGGCGCATCCCGTTCGTCGGCAGCATCGTGTTCTGCGTCGCCGGCTGGCTGCTGCGCCGCGGCATCCAAGAATCCGAGGTGGGAGAGAAGGCCGCCGCCGCCCGCGCGCCGCTGTGGGCGTCGCTCGCCGCCGACTGGCTCCCCATGGTCCGGACGTTCGGCATCGTCGCGATGACCAACGCCGCGTACTACCTGACCTTCACGTTCGCCGTGGAGCGGCGCAAGAGCGCGCCGGGCGCCGACGCCTCGGCGTTCCAGTGGGTCAACACGCTCAGCCTCGTCGTCGTGCTGCTGGCCAAGCCGATCGGGGGCTGGCTCTCGGATCGCGTCGGCCGCCGCCGCTTGATGATGGGGCTCACCGTCGCGGTGATGGCGGTCGTCTACGTCGCCCTGCGCATGATGCTGGTGGGCGATCCGCGGGAGTTCATGGTGGGCCAGTGCCTGCTCGGCGTGCCGCTCGGCATGGCGCTCGGCCTGCAGGGCGCCATGGCCGTGGAGATCTTCCCGCTCCGCACGCGGGTCACGTCGATGAGCCTGGCGTACAGCGCCACGCTGATGCTCAGCGGCGGCATCGCGCCGTTCGTGGCGACCTGGCTGATCGATCTCCTCGGCCAGCCGATGGCACCGGCGTACTACACCATGGGGTACGGCGTGATCGGCCTGGCGCTGATGTGGTCGATGAAGGAAACGAACCACCGGGCGCTCGACGACAGTGATCTACCTCTCCCGATCCAGGCTCTCACCACACCTTCGGCGGAGGCACCGTGAGCGCCAGGAGCTGGTCGAGCAGCGCCAGCGCCAGCACGCGGGCCGGCTCGAGGACGTCGAGCGTGACGACGCGGCGCTCGATCAGGATGTCGAGGATCGCCGCGCAGTCGGTCAGCGCCTCGCGCGCGCGCAGGTACAGCGCCCGCCGCTGCGCCATGTCCGCGGTCGCCAGCCCCTGCGCGACCAGCTGCGGGATGACCGCCGACTTGCGGTCCAGCTGATCGCGCAGGAAGTAGCGCTCGGCCTCCGCCAGCTCGAGCACCGCGAACGCCCGTGCCGCGAAGTCGAGCGCCTGCTGGTAGACGCCGACACGATCGTGCCGCCGGGGCTCGCCCTGCTCGGGGCCCCGCTCCGGCGCCCGCTCCTGGACGGAGATCTCGTCGTTGGACGGCGTGCCCTTGAACCGGATCGCAAATGGCGGGGTGTCGCCCATGACCGATCGGTAACACCAGAGGGGGCCCCGTTCATGCGCGGCCTACCCCACCCATACCCCACGAGCGTGATCGACGGCATCGCCATGGTTGCGGCCCGCGGAGGCGTGTACGGTCCGGCGGTGCGCAGGGTCTTGCTCCACGGCTTCGCAGGCGATCCGGCGAGCTGGGACGACGTCTCCGTCGACGCCGACCGGCTCGCGCTCCCCGGTCACCTCGGGGGCGGGCCGCTCGCGGGCGACTGGGCCCAAAACCTCGCCGCGATCGCCGCGCGGATCGGCCGCTGCGAGGTCGTGGTCGGTTACTCGCTGGGCGCGCGGGTCGCGCTGGGCCTGGTGATCGGCGGCCACGTCCCGCGCGGCGTCCTCGTCAGCGTCAATCCCGGGATCGCGGATCATGAGCGCGCGGCG
>JAUKWE010053366.1:0-16225 GCA_032356425.1 Cumathamnion decipiens | reverse complement strand
CGCCGCCTTCACCCCGACGTCCCCCGCACCCTCGACCGCGCGCCCCCAGACGCCCGCCGCGCCGCGCGCGCAGACGCCCGCGCCTTTCGCCGCCTTCGCCCCGACGTCCCCCGCACCGTCGACCGCGCGCCCCCAGACGCCCGCCGCACCCTCCACCGCACGGACGCAGACGCCCGCGCCCTTCCCTGCATTCTCCCCGACGTCCGCCGCACCCTCGACCGCGCGCCCTCCCGCGCCCGCCGCGCCCTCCGCGCCCTCCGCGCCCTCGACCGCGCGGACCCCCCCGCCCGCGCCCGTCCCGGCATGCTCCCCGACGTCCGCCGCACCTTCGACCGCCCGCCCCCAGGCGCCCGCCGCGCCGCGCGCCCAGACGCCTGCGCCCTTCCCTGCATTCTCCCCGACGTCCGCCGCATCCTCGACTGCGCGCCCTGCCGCGCCCGCCGCATCCTCGACCGTGCACACCCAGACGCCCGCCGCGCCCTTCCCCGCATTCTCTCCGACGTCGGGCGCACCCTCGCCTGCGCGCCCCCTGACGCCCGCCGCACCCTTCGCCCCGCGCGCGCAGGCGCCGATCGCGTCGCCGCGTCCCCTGTCGCCCGCCGCAGGCGCGACCGCATCACCGATCGCGGCTGGACCGGCAGTGACGCCCCCGGACAGCGCGGCTCCGTCGGGCACCGCGTCGGCCGGCGTCCCCGACGGCGTGAAGTTCACCGAAGGTTCGGCCCCGTTGCCGTTAGCGAGCGAGCCGTGGCCCACGCTGGCCCGGGCGCCGACGAGCGAGGTCGAGGTGATCGGCGGCTTCCCCGAGCAGCACACGCCCGGGTTCGCCGAGCAGCGCACGCCCGCCGAGCAGCGCACGCCGACCGATCCCGCGGTTCCCCGCACGCGCACCAGCCCCCCGACCCCGTCGCGCGTCTCGACCGACATCGCGGTCGCCGCCGAAGAAGCGTTCAAGCGCGGCGAGCAGGCGATGAAGCGCGATCGGCCCGACGAGGCGATCCTCGCGTACAAGACCGCGTGCGAGCTCGATCCGAACGAGGTCGACTATTCCGGCATGCTCGCGTGGGCGAAGTTCTGCGCCGCGGGCGACAAGGCCGCGGTCGCCGCCGAGACCCGCAAGCTCCTCGAGCGCACGGTATTCAAGTCGAACCGCCCCGAGCGCGCGCGGTTCTACCTCGGCCGCGTCGAGCGCATGCTCGGCCGCGACAAGGAGGCGCTCCGCCACTTCCAGGAGGTCCTCGATCTCAAGCCGAACCACGCCGAAGCGGCGAGCGAGATCCGCGCCATCGAAGCGCGCCTCCAGGCCGCGGGCAAGGCCGGCACCGGGCTGTTCGGCCGCAAGCGCTGATGACGCGGAGGGCCGCTGATGGGCGACGCTCCCGGACAAGGAACAGCGGCGGCTCGTACGTTGCCACAGGGAAGTTGACCGGTTGGGGAACAAGCTGGCCGGGGATGTGGGCGGACCGCATAGATCGTTCGGCGGGCCGGGGCGTTGCAACGCCCACGTCATGCTCACATTCAAACGGATTCTCTTTGGTGCCGCGCTCGCCGCTGCGAGCTGCGCCACCGGCGCCGGTCCGACCGCGGTCACCACCAAGGATTCTGCGGTCCCGCAAAGCTCGACCGATCTGATGTTCGCCGCGCTCCGGCCGGCCCGGCTCGCGCCCAGCGACGGCACCAGGAAGCTCGACGCCGCGATCGCGTCGCACTTCCAGCGCCATGCGACCCAGCGCAGCTACCTGATGACCGACAAGCCGCTCTACCAGCCCGGCGAGACGATCTGGTTCCGCGCCGATCTACGCGCGACCGGCACGCTGGTCGGCGCGGCGCCGACCGGCCTGACGGTGCAGCTGCTGTCGCCGCGCGGCGCGATCGCGATGCAGAAGCGGCTCCAGACCGCCGGCGGGGTCGCGCAGAACGACTTCGCCCTCGCGCCCGATATCGACGGCGGCGAGTACACGATCCAGCTCACCGCGGACGACGGCACGGCCGACACCAGGAAGATCATCGTCAACACCTACGAGGCGCCCCGCCTGATGAAGACGCTCGAGTTCGTGCGCAAGGCGTACGGCGCGGGCGATCAGGTCGCGGCGGCGATCGAGGTCAAGCGCGCGACCGGCGAGCCGTTCGGCGGCAAGGCGCTGACCGGCGTGGTCACGGTCGACGACGTCGAGCTCGCGCGGCTCCCGATCAAGACCGACGGCGACGGCAAGGCGGCCGCGAAGTTCACGCTGCCGGCCACGATCGCGCGCGGCGACGGCCTCTTGACGATCCTCGCCGACGACGGCGGCGTGACCGAGTCGATCCAGAAGCGGATCCCGATCGTGATGAAGACCCTCGCGCTCGAGCTGTTCCCCGAGGGCGGCGAGCTCGTCGACGGGCTGCCCGGCCGGGTCTACGTCATGGCGAAGACCACGATCGGCAAGCCGGCCGACATCGAAGGCAAGGTCGTCGACGATCGCGGCCAGGTCGTGAGCGAGTTCAGCTCGATCCACGACGGGCTCGGCCGGTTCGAGCTCACGCCCGCCACCGATCGCAGCTACCACGTCGAGATCACCCGGCCCGCCGGCATCACGCAGAAGTTCGACGTGCCGGCCGCCAAAGCCGGCGGTTGCGCCCTGCGCAGCGTCGCGCAGCGGTCCGTGGAGCGCTTGCGGATCGCGGCGACCTGCACGACCACGCGGTCGCTGCTCGTCGAGGCGGTGCTGCGCGAGACCCGGCTCGCGGCCGGCGCGGCGTCCATCGAGGCCGGGCGGCCCATGCTGTTCGAGCTGCCGGTCGATCCGGCGGCCCAGGGCGCCGTGCGCGTGACGCTGTTCTCGACCAAGCAGGAGCCGCTCGCCGAGCGCCTCGTCTACCACGGCCGCGGCCAGGATCTGAAGATCACGCTCGCGGCCGACAAGAAGACCTACGCGCCGCGCGATCCGGTGAAGCTCTCGCTGCACGCCACCGACGCCAGCGGCCGGCCGGTCAAGGCCAGCCTCGGCGTCGCGGTCGTCGACGACACCGTCCTGTCGTTCGCCGATGACAAGGCCGCGAAGATCCTCGCGCACCTGTACCTCGAGCCCGAGCTCGGCGCCACGGCCACCGATCCCATCGAGGAGCCGAACTTCTACTTCTCCGACAAGCCCGAGGCGCCGGCGGCGATGGACGCGCTGCTCGCGACCCGCGGCTACCGCCGCTTCGAGTGGCAGCCGGTGCTCGCGCCGCCGCCGCCCCCCATGCCGGTCACCGCGACCGCGATGGCGGAGCCGCCTCCGGGCATGGCGATGAACCTGCAAGCCCCGGCCGAGGCCGCGCCCGAGCCCAAGGCGGCCGAGGTGCGCCCGATGCAGCCGCGGCCGGTGATGAAGAAGCCTGCCCCGCAGGGGCAGCCGCCGGCCGCCGATGCAGCCAAGAAGGTCGCGCGGGAGCACAGGGGTCACGAGATGGCCAAGGCGGACCGCTTCCAGGACAAAGATGTCGATGACGGCCTCGCCAGGCGGCCGAACGGCGGTGGCGCCGGCCGGGCCCGCGGGCTCCGGATCGACCAGGAGATGCTGAATAACCCCCTGGGCGGCGAGCCCGTCCAGGCGTGGGCGCCGGTCCGCGTGTTCCCGGTCCCGCAGTACACCCCGGCCTACGATGGCCCGCGCACCGACTTCCGCGAGACGATCTACTGGAACGGCAACGTCGAGACCGGCGCCGACGGCAACGCCTCCGTCGCGTTCGTCGCCTCCGACGCCATCACCGCGTTCCGCGCGACCGCCGAGGGCGTCTCCGCCGGCGGGGTGCCCGGCGGCGGCACGCTGACGATCCAGTCGAAGATGCCGCTGACGCTCGACGCCCACCTGCCGCTCGAGGTGACCTCGGGCGACGAGATCCGGCTGCCGGTCACGCTGTCGAACGAGACCGACGGCGCGCTCGACGCCACGCTCGACGCCCGGTTCGGCGCGGCCCTGCAGCTCACGAGTAACCCCGTGGCCGGCAAGATCCACCTGGGCGCGGGCGAGAAGCAGAGCCTGTTCTTCCCGCTCAAGGTCGTCGCCACCGACGGCAACGCCGACGTCGACCTCGCGCTGACGACGCTCGGGCTCAAGGACGAGATCCAGAAGAAGATCCGCGTCGTGCCGCTCGGGTTTCCGTTCGAGGTCTCGGCCTCGGGCACCGCGAAGCCAGGCGTGGCCGCGCAGCACGACGTCGAGCTCGCCGGCGCATTGCCCGGCTCGATCCACGCGAGCGTGACCATGTATCCCTCGCCGCTCGCCGCGATGACCAAGGGCATGGAGGCGATGATCCGCGAGCCCGGCGGCTGCTTCGAGCAGACCTCGTCGTCGAACTACCCCAACATCATGATCCTGGGCTACCTGGGCTCGAACGACGCCGCCGACCCCGCGCTCCTGGCCAAGACCCAGGGCACGCTCGACCGCGGCTACAAGCTGCTCACCGGCTACGAGACCACGCAGAAGGGCTACGAGTGGTTCGGCAAGACCCCGGGCCACGAGGCGCTGACCGCGTACGGCCTCATGGAGTTCGCCGACATGGCGAAGGTCTACGACGTCGATCGCAAGATGGTCGAGCGCACGGCCGACTGGCTCATGACCCGCCGCGACCACAAGGGCGGCTTTGCGCGTAACGCCGAGGCGCTCGACTCGTTCGGCCGCGCCGGCGAGACCACGACCAGCGCGTACATCATGTGGGCGCTCGCCGAGGCCAGGCGCACCACCGGCCTCGATCAGGAGCTCGCCGTCCAGAAGGCGCTCGGCGGCGAGACCAAGGATCCGTACCTGCTGGCGCTCGCCGCGAACACCAACCTGCTCGTCGCGCCCCGGGCCGGCGAGACCGCCGCGATCGTCCAGCGCCTGGCCGCGATGCAGGCCAAGGACGGCAGCTTCCCCGGCGCCAAGGAATCGATCACGATGTCGGGCGGCGAGTCGCTCACCATCGAGACCACCGCGCTCGCGACCCTCGCGCTGCTCAAGGCGTCGCCGAACAACGAGCACGAGGCCGCCGTCCGCACCGCGGTCGACTGGCTCAACGCGCGGCGCAGCGGCTACGGCCAGTGGGGCAACACGCAGGCGACGATCCTCGGGCTCAAGGCGCTCACCGCCTACTCCGAGCATGCACGCCAGATGCAGTCAGCCGGCGCCGCGACGCTCCTGGTCAACGGCGCGCCGGCCGGCACGATCTCCTTTGACAAGGGCCGCAAGGACGCGCTGGTCTGGGACGACGTCGCGGCACACCTCCAGCCCGGCCACAACACCATCGAGCTCCGGCTCGACGGCCAGGCCGCCCTGCCCTACTCGATCGCGATCGAGTATCGCTCGGCCAGGCCGCAGTCGTCGGCCGCCGTCAAGGTGGCCGTCTCGACGCGGCTCGACAAGGAGCAGGTCAGGATGGGCGAAGGCGTCAAGCTGCGCGCGCACATCGAGAACACCTCGACCGGCGGCGTCCCGATGACCCTCGCGCGCGTCGGCATCCCCGGCGGCCTGACGTTCCAGACCTGGCAGCTCAAGGAGCTGCGCGACAAGGGCGCGATCGACTTCTACGAGACCCGCCCGCGCGAGGTGATCCTGTACTGGCGCGCGCTCGCGCCCTCGGCGAAGAAGGACATCAACCTCGACCTGCTCGCCGCCGTGCCCGGCAGCTACGAGGCTCCCGCGACCTCGGCCTACCTGTACTACACCGCCGAGGACAAGGCCTGGGCGCCCGCGGTCAAGGTCACCGTCAACAAGTAGCCGCCAGCTCCGCCGACGACGCGATCCTGACCATCGTGACGTCGCCCGCCCGGCGATCGGGGCACCGGGGGAGGCGCCGCTGCGCCACAAGCGCCCCAAACGACGATCAGGAGCGTGCTTCGCATCACGCGACACGGTAACGCCACCCTGAAGCGCGATCCGAGGGTTGCGATCGACGAGCCACCTGGGCATGTTCAGCGCGTCACACCGACCGGGCCGCCCGAGACCGGGCGCTCGATAACCCACACTGCCCCGCGGCAAGGAGATCTCCTTTCGCGACCGCAGCGTCAGGAAGATCTCTCCGTGCGCGACCGCAGCGTCAGGACGGATCTGGGCCCGGAATGTTGCCAATCCTTGACTGATCGCGGTAGGCCATCAGTGGGTCGGGGGACCGTACGTGGGCCAACTGTTTTCTGTGTGAAGTAATTCGCCCCTGAGGGCACTCATGACTGAACACGCCATGCCCACCACCCCTGCCCTCCTGCTTGCGCTCCTCGTGGCCGCTTGCTCGAGCAACGGGACCGATGCTGCGAGCGCCCAGGCGCCGAACGTCAGCAAGCCGCTGCCGCCGCTGCCACCGCGCCCGGGGTTTGCGAAGCGCCGCGCGCTCGTCGCGCAGGGGAAGACCGCGTTTGTGAGCGGAGACTGGGACAGCTGCGCCAAGCTGTTCGAGGCCGCGCAGAGCTGGAGCGACGCCGCCCGCTGTGTCGTGCACACCCGCAACCCCGACCGCGCGCTCGAGGACATGCAGCGCGCCCTCACCCGCGACGGGCGCGAGCTCGACAAGCTGTGCAGCGATCCCGACCTCGTCCCGCTGCAGCGCGATCCGCGGTGGCAGCCGATGATCGCGGACGCGACGACCAAGCTCGCCGCCTATCGCGGCACCCTCAACCTCGAGCTCGAGCAACTCGCGCAACCCGAGGTCGCCCCGGCTCAGCCGAAGCCGCAGCCCGCCGATGCCCACGTGTTCGGCGCCCGCACCGCGCGCGTCCAGGAGATCCTCGCAGCCGGCGGCGCGAAGGTCGCCGAAGACTACCTGCACGCCGCGATGGTCTACTACCGCGCGGACACCGCGGCCGGCGCGGCGCGCGCCCACCAGCTCGCGCTCACCGCGCTCGAGCGCGATCCGGACTGCGACGAGCTCAAGTGGCTCGCCGCCGCCGCCGAAGATCGCCGGCTCAAGCACGAAGGCAAGCCGCAGAAGTACGGCACGCAGTTCGTGACGGTCGGCGGCAAGCGCGACCTGTGGAACATCGATCCGTCGGTCAACGACGCCGACCGCGCGCACTGGAGCGTGCCCTCGCTCGCCGAGGCGATCGCCGGCGACGCCGACACGGCCGCAGCGCGCTACGTGGGCGAGCCGACGATCTGACAGGCTGACGAGCTGAGGCCGAGCGCGTGATGCGGCGGAGCTGCGTCGATCGGGTTCGGCGGCGACGATCCGACGCTAGTAACGCGACCACTGTAAGTCCATTGCCTTCGCGACAGGCACCGCGGATCCCAAGGGCCGCTTCGATTAGGTACCAATCGCCTGCATCGTGCGGCGCTGCGGGAGTTTCGAGCTCAGGACTTGTGCCCATAAACCGCGAGCACCGGGTCAGTTGATCTCGCGGTCGACACCATGATCATGGCTGCCTCGTCGCCATATAGAGGCGGTTGGGTCCTCCGTTATTTGACGTGCCATACATCCGGCAATTGTCTGCCGACAGCACGACGCATAGTCGTTCCCACCCGTGTTGAGCTCATCGACGAGCGTTAGCGTAGGAAAGCCATCGTTGATGGTGATGCGGTGCGACGTCCAGACGTCGAACCCGCCTTTTGTGCCGGCCGCCGCGCGCGTCGATGCGACGTAGACCGTGAGCCGGTCGGCGCTCAACGTCGGCAACCAATCGTCCGCTGACGAATTCAGCTCTGCGACGAGCGTGGGCATAGCAAACCCGTTGCCTTGCCACGCCGCACGCCAGATATCGTAGCTACCCAGCCCGCCAGCGCGAGTTGACGTGAACCACAGTTCGTTGCCGTCCGCTGTCACGAATGGCTGCCCATCAGACTGCTTTGTATCCGTGGCGTTCACCATGACGGCCAACCCAGGTACACCAAACTCGGCCAACGTCGATGCGCGAGTTGCGACATACAGATGTTGCCCTTCGTTCGTAACGCGACACGATCCGAACCATAGCGTCAGCCCGGCGGAGCTTACCGCCGGAGTGTAGTCTTCGAATGAAGAGTTCTGTGCTGTGAGCAACGTCGCCGCTCCACGCGCGAGCGGGGACACGAAGTGAGGCGTGACATGGTCGTCCCTCTTGCGACCGGCGTGATCCCAGCGTTGGCGATTCGCCTCGACTTCGGGCTTCGGCTTATCGAGCGCCCGGCTGCGGCTCGGGCCGTGGCCGAGATCCTGGTTCGGCCCTGCTTCGCCGAGCTCGCTCGATTGAGTTGTCGTCGGAAGGACCGCTGGAGCCGCCATACCAAGCCGAGCGTCGATGCGATCGTCAACTACTTGGCCAACCCGGATCTGGATGCCGTTACCTTCGATACCACGCGAGACCGTGAGCTCGTAGCCTCGGGGGAAGTAGAGAACGGGATCAGGATACGCGATATGGCGATTCCAGAAATGCGGTATTCTGCCGTTATCGCCTTGCCACTTGTCGCCGCAGCGCTGGAAGCGGTGATCGGCAGCGCGTACGACCTCGCCGCTGCGTTGAGCGCGGCCACGGGGTTCATCGCATTGGAACCGCGCTATGGGCTCGCCCACAGCGCGGCGCTTGGGGGATCGCGCCCCAAGGAGCGGGTCGGCCTGAGCACGCAGCGGTTTCGCGAGCGTCGAGGTCGCGACCGCTATGAGGACCGACTCGTCGCGGAGCTCGCAGCCGTTGAATGGGGCACGTTCCTCGGACCCGGTCACCTTCCGAAGATCAACCTCGACGACCTTCGCCGATCGGGTGCGTTTGCCCGGGTCATCGAGAACACGCCAGCGCTCGTCTACCTCCAGGTGACAGAGGACCCGATGGACGACCTCACCGAAGGGTTCGAGAACAAGCTGGTCGCCGCGCGGCGCGCGCTCGCACCGCTGCTGATGGACGTGTCCACCATCTCGCTGGCGTAGCCGGCCACATCGAGCGACGGGATCTCACCAGCCCAGTAGCAGGCGACGTCAGAAGGGGCGAGACGTGCCGGCTTCTTCGCGATGAGTTCGGCGAGGAGTCGATGGAGCTGCGCCATCGCGACGATCTGTACGCGCTTCGCGCCGCAGCTCTCGCAGGCATACTTGGTGACGTTGCAGAACGCAACAGCGGGCCCCTCGGCGCGTCTCTCGGCGCTGGCATCCTCCCACCGTTCGTATAGCCATCACCGGAGACCATCGACGGTCACCAGATGTCCGACGATCGTGCCGTAGTCGACCGGCGTTCCATCCCACTCGCAGGCGATCGTGTCCGCGTCGATCGCGAGCGACTCGTTCACTGCGCGGATCCGCGGCCAGCCGAGATCCGCCACCGCAGGGCGTGACGGCACGACGGCCACCGGCTGGCCGTGAGGATCGCGAAAGTGAGGCCGCCGATCTGCTCCGAGCTCGATCGTATATCCGTACTCGTGGACATGACGATGGTGCAGGCTGCACAACAAGGCGGTGTTGTTCAAGCTGGTCTCACCTCCGTCGGCCCAGTGCTTGATATGGTGACCCTCCAGGAAGATCCGGTGGGTACACCCGGGGTAGGTGCACATCATATCGCGCTTGTGCAGCGCGCGCTTGAGCGCACCCGCGATCGTGCGCCGCTTGCGTCCAACCGACAGCGGCGTGCCATGTTCCTCCTCGACGACCTCGATCACACCGGCGTCACAGCTGAGCCGGCGCACGGCCTCGGTGGACAGGAAGGACTCGCCCATCTCACCCACCTGGGCCACCTCGCTGGGATCGGTCCTGTCGCCGCGCAGGCTGCTCTGCGGAATCGTGATCGTGATCTCGACCGGTGAGCGGTGCGGCCGATCGCCGCGTAGATACCCTTGTGCGAGCGACACCAGCGCGTCGGCACGGTGGAAGCCGCGCTTGGCAGCATCGGCTCGCTGGTGCAACACGCTCTGCCCGCCGCATGATGTGGGCTCGCTCACCTCCCGCGATTCCGCGGAATCGTGGATGTCGCAGATGTCGCCACCACCCGATAACGAAGATAGCTCAGCGCGCTGGACAGCTGGCACCTTTGGCGATTCCGCGGAATCGTCGCTCCCACCACAAGCGGCATCCGGGCGCAGCGGGAGCAGCGCGTCCCTGGGAGCCTGTGCCGCCGCTCGCGATTCCGCGGAATCGTCGATCGCAGACGGAGCCGGCTCACGGGTGAGCTGGGTCGCGGCGTGGGTGAGCATGGTCCAGACCAGTTCGGCCTCTTCGGGATGGAGGACGGCTTCGATCTTGACCATGCCGTCCTCGGTGTCACGGCGGCGCACGCAACGACGTTGCGCGTCCCCCAGCGGATGCGGGTCCTGGCCGTGACGCTGCACGAGCGCGTACTTGTGGGACAGCTTCTCGAGTTGCGAGGCCGTCATGAGCCGCGCGTGGTCGAGCAGCAAGACCTCGTTCTCGGGCGTCGCGACGCGGAGCAGGGCGCGCACCTTCGAATACGAGACTTCACCGCGCCGGAGGGCATCCCCGATCACCGAGAATTCGCCGAGCTTGCGAGCCACGCGGACACGCTCGCGTCCGGTGACCAGATCCCAGCCAACCCGCCAGGCGAGCCAGTGCGCACACGACGACGCGCCCTGCGTGTGCCAGCCGCCGCGCTCGTCAAACTCACGCAGATCGGCGAGGAATCGATACATGGCAGCATCGAGGTGTGCCGCTTGTTCCGCAATCCGCTCCCCAAGTTTCTCGAGATCACCATCCATGACGACTGCATAGCACGCGGCTCTGACATTCCCACAAGGAGCGCGCTCCATGCGTGATCGACCGTGTCGAACACGCACCGCGATAGCCCAGCTGGTGGCGAGGCGCGTGCGCGAAACGACTTCTGGTGGCGACTTCCGGTGGCGAACGCCCACGTCGCTGGCGCGGCGAAGAACGCTCACCGGCCTGTGACCTGCGAACACGGCTGGTTCCGTCGCTGCGGAACGCAGCTCACAGCCCTGATGCCTGCGCGGAGGCTTCTGAATTTTATCTATATGATGTTTTGAGAGAGGTAGGTCTGCTATCGGGTGCCCGCCATCGGCATCATCCGATCACGGTTTTTTTGAAAAGGAAAATCAATTTTTACAAGAGGGGCCGTCCAGGCATCAGGGCTGTGAGCTGCGTTCCGCAGCCGCTGAACCAGCGGAATCGCAGGTCACAGGCCGGCACGCGTTCTCCGCCACGCCTCTCGCGGACCTTCGCGAACGATGGGCGGTGGCAGCGGGCTTCTCGGGGACCTTGGGGGCGCTGCCTGCGCCGCCGCGAGCCACACGCTCGAGCCCGAGGAGGCTCGGCACGATGTTGGCCGCGATGCCTCGGATCGCGCCGCCCGCACGGTCAACGACAAGTTCTCAGACCTGCAGCGTGTGTGGGCCGACGCGAACAGGCTACTCGATGACGTGATGAACGACGACAACCTGAAGGACAACCGGGACGACGTCAAGCGGCTGAAGGAGGACATGGCGACGCGCTGGGATAGCATCGAGCGGATGTCGCGGTCGCTGTGTGGCTCGAACCACCCGGCCGGGCGGACTGGATGCTGTGCAGCGTCGATCCTGAAACAGCACCGATGCTGCGCCAGCCTCATCCCAGGCGAAGCTGCGGCCCCAGTGACCAAGAACTCTCCGCCAGCGCAGCGTCGACCTATCGACGTCGCACAGCATCAATACCGAAACGACGTCGATGCTGCGTTGACCATTGCCCCGGTGACCAAGGCGAAGCTGATTCTACGACCTTATGAGTTACAAACTCTCCACCAGCACGGCGTCGACGCTACCTAGCATCGACATTGAAACAACATCGATGCTGCGTTGACCCAACCTGAGGGCCGGAGACTCTTACCGATCCGCACGATCTGGCACAGAGGCAACCCAATGGCCCACCGGAACAAGATCCCCATCAAGACCTTTCAGCAACGACAGACCGAAACATATCAACGCGAGGCTCACGACCGCGCTGTCGTCGAGGACATCGCGTCGAGATTCTCGTGCTCCCACGGCGTCGCCCATGAATTCGAAGGTCAGTGCGCGGAGCGAATCCGCGAGCTGAACCTTGACCTCATCTACAGCAAGCTCGCCCTCGCCTTCTGGGCCGACCCACCCGACGCCGCTCGCCCCGTGGTCGAGGTCCTGCGCGAGCTCGAAGCCGAGCACCAGCGTTACCTGGTCGCACTCGGCCAGCTTCATGAACGCCTGCTCGAACTCACCAGGAGCGAGGCTCCCCACCAACACCTGCCCCTGCCGCTCGCGCATTACCAGGAGATGATCCGTGATGGGCTCTTCCGGGCTATCAACCTGTATCCGGGCCAGACTCCCGCGGCTTCCGGTGAGCGCTGACGGCCTTCGCGATGAAGTTCCACGGCGGCGATGGCGCACCCGGCCTTGAAGTCGGCGGTCAGAACTCCGGCCACATCGCGCGCCGGGCGCCGGCCGGATCGTCGACGACCGTGCTGTCGCGGTCGATCAGCAGGGTCGCGCGGCGCTCGGCGTCGTAGCGCGGCCAGGCCGGCAGCCCGCCGCCGTTGGGATCGCCGGTCTTGATGAACTGCGCCCACGTCGCGTGCATCGCCGTCGCGAGCGGCTGGGCGGTGGCGAGCCCCTCGCCCAGGAGGACCTGCGCCATCGGCAGATCGAGCCGGTTCCACACGAACGGCAGCTCGAGGGCGTGCGCGGCGCCGAACCGGCCGCCCAGCGCCGGTGATTGCCAGTCGAAGCGATACAGGTAGACCGGCGCGCCGTGGCGGGCCTGCGCCTCGGCCAGCCGGATCACCGGGATGCGGAACACGACCTCGCCGACGAGATCGACCCAGGCCCGCGCCTCCGAGCGATCGGGCTGGGCGTCGCGATAGGCCTCGACCAGGCGATCGAGCAGCGGGCCGAACCGCGCGCGCAGCACGCGCTTGAACGGCTCGACCGTGGCCTCGCCGAGGAACACCGAGAACAGCGTCCATTCGTCGCGGTTGGTGCCGGCGAGCAGCGGGATGTCGGCCGCGCCGCCGTCGCGGATGACCTCGATCGGCAGCTTCGGGACCGTCACGCCATCGACGTACGGCGCGAACGCGCCCAGGCCCAGCTGCTGGCCGAGCCGCTCCTGGGTGGCGAGCAGGCGCGCGAGCGGCACGTCCACGAGCCCGTCGACCGTGATCTCGAGCTCGGTGAGCACGGCGCGCGCGAGCCTGGTCGCGTCGTCGCGGGTCGGCGGCGACAGGCCGGACGCGCCGCTCTGGAGGATCGCGCGCTGGAACAGCCCGCGCGCGGCGGGCATCGCGAGCAGCGTCGCGATCGAGATCGCGCCGGCGGATTCGCCCATCACGGTGACCGCGCCCGGATCGCCGCCGAACGCCGCGATGTTGTCCCGGACCCAGCCGAGCGCCGCGATCTGATCGAGCAGCGCGTAGTTGCCCTCGGCGCGGTCGGCCGCTAGATCGCCGAGGTACAGCAGCCCCGGCAGGCCGAGCCGGTAGTTGACCGTCACGACGACGATGCCCTGCTGCGCGAACGGCGTGCCGTGGTAGAGCGGCGTCGATCCCGATCCCATGACGAACGCGCCGCCGTGGATCCAGACCATGACGGGGCGCTTGCCGCCGGGCTCGTCGGCCGCGGGCGCGAACACGTTGACCAGGAGGCAGTCTTCGCCCGACTCGACCTTCTCGGTGACGCCGCTCAGCAGCGCGATCCGCGGATCGCGCGACGGCTCCGCGACCGGGCCGAACTTCGTCGCGTCGCGCTCGCCGCGCCACGGCCGCGCCGGCTGCGGCGGCCGGAACCGCAACGCGCCGACCGGGGGCGCCGCGTACGGGATGCCCTTCCAGATCGCGACGTCGCCGCGCCGCTCGCCGCGGACCTTGCCGTGCGTCGTCTCCACCACCAGATCAGGCATGCAGCACCGCGTGTTCGAGGTCGGCCAGCGCCTCGCCGCAATAGACCGCGAGGCGCTGCAAGTGAGGCACGGTATCGCGGCAGCCGGTGAAGCCGAAGCACACCATGCCCGCGTAGCTGTTGCAGGTGATGTTGAGGGCCTGGCCGTGGACCGGGACCGACATCGGATACGACGCCTCGAGCCGCGCGCCCCGGAAGTACAGCGGCCGGTCCGGGCCCGGGACGTTCGAGACCACGACGTTGAAGGTCGGCCGCAGGTGCCCCGCCGTGCTGGGGATCATCTGCAGCATCGACGGGGCGATGAGGAGCGCGCTGTACTGCAGGATCGCCGCCTTCGACATGCCCTGCAGCTGCTGCTTGGCGTGGGTCGTCGAGGCGATGATCCGCGCGAGCCGCTCCGCCGGATCGTCGATGTCGGTGGCGAGCGTGGCGAGGATCGAGCCGACCGCGTTGCCGCCGCCCTGCTCGTCCTTGGCGCGGACCGCGACCGGCAGCATCGCGACGAGCGACGCCGCCGGCAGCGCGTCCTGCTCGCGCAGGTACGTGCGGAGGCTCGCGCCCGACAGCGCGAGCACGACGTCGTTGAGCGTGCCGTTCGCCGCCCTGGCGATCGCGCGGATCCGCTCGATCGGCAGGCTCTGGGTCGCGAACCGCCGGCTCTTGCTGATCCGCGTGTTGAGCACGCAGCGCGGCGCCTCGAGCGGCGAGATCAGCTCGTGGTTGCCGGCGCGCGACGACTGCACGACGTTCATCAGCGCGCGCACGACGGTCTTCGACGCGCCGTACTGCTCGCGCACCGCGGCCAGGAGCTCGGGGTAGTTGATCCCGCTACCGCCGCCGCCGGCCTCGCCGGGCTCGCTCGGCTCGACCGGCCGGGGGGCGCGCGCCCTGGGCGGGAGCGAGAAGAACAGCGGCCGGTCGCGCTCGTCGGGATCGGGCGACAGGCCGTTGATCAGGTTCTGCATCGCCGTGTAGCCGTCGACCAGCGCGTGGTGGACCTTGACGTACCAGGCGAACCGGCCGCGCTCGAGGCCTTCGATCAGGTGCATCTCCCACGGCGGCCGGTGAAAGTCGACGTGGTGGCCGTGCAGCCGCGACACCAGGATGCCGAGCTCGCGCTCGTCGCCCGGCGACGGCAGCGCCGAGCGCCGCACGTGATACTCGAGATCGACGCTGGGCTCCTCGACCCACGACTGCAGCGGGTTCCACAGCATGTCCGGGGTCCGCAGCTTGAGGTTCCACGGCGGATGCACCACCGCGCCGGCGCGGATCTCGTTCATCAGCTCGCGGAGCTGGTCCGGCGAGCTATCGGGCGCCGGGGTGAACGGCATGAGGCCCGCGACGTGCATCATCTGCTCGCGCGACTCGCCGTACAGGAACATCGTATCGCTGGGCGTCAGGCGCTTGACCACGCCGTGATCCTACATGACGGTCCAGCGCCGCGCAGGCGCCGCGGCCGGGTTCAGGCTGGACGAGATCGAGCGCACCGCCTAGGGTGTGGCATGTTCGCGTGTCGATCCGGCTGCGGTGCGTGCTGCATCGCGCCGTCGATCTCGGCATCCCTGCCCGCGCTGCCGCACGGCAAGCCCGCCGGCGAGCGTTGCCCGCACCTCACCGCGGAGATCACGTGTGCGCTGTTCGGCTCGCCGGATCGGCCCGCCGTCTGCGCCAGCCTGCGCCCCGGCCCCGAGATGTGCGGAGACTCGGCGGCAGCGGCGATGGCGTTCCTGGTCCGCCTCGAGGCGCTGACCGCCCCGCGCTGAGGAGCACCGATGGCCGCACGACGCATCCCCGCCTCTGCGATCCAGATCGATCTGCCCGACACGGTGCAGACCCGGGGCTACACGTGCGGCGCGGCGGCGCTGCTCGCGATCTGCCGCTACTACGGCGTGGGGCCGCGCTCGGAGCGGCGCGTCGTGGCCGACATGCGGTTCGGCAAGGCCGGCAGCGATCCGGCACACGTGCTGCGCGCGGTCGGCACGTACGGCCTGTTGCACGAGGAGTTCCGGCCGATGACGCCCCGGCAGCTCCGCGCGTGCCTCGATCGCAAGCGCCCCGTGATGCTGATGCTGCAGGCGTGGGCCGAGCCGCGGCCGGCGTCGTACGCCGATCACTGGGGCGACGGGCACTGGGTCGTCGCGATCGGCCACGACCGGGCGGGGTTCTACTTCGCGGATCCGTCGCTCGAGGCCGCGCGGGGCTACCTCACCACCGCCGAGCTCGCCGAGCGCTGGCACGACCTCGAGGGCAAGGACAACCACCACGTCGAGCGCTACGGCGTCGCGATCTGGCGACCCGCCCTCGCGGCCCGCCCGATCGAGTGATCGTCACAGCCAGTCGGGGTCCAGGCGCGCGTACGAGTCCTCGGCGTCGCGGCACAGCGCCGCGAGGTGATCGACCCGCGGCAGCTCGGTCCGGATCCAGTACTGCGCCGCCGCGAGCTTGGCCTGGTAGTAGCCGGCGGGGGGCGCCGC